>NIPQ01116564.1:0-13384 GCA_002806875.1 Lepidotrigona ventralis hoosana
TATGCATGCCTTGGATTGAAAAAGAGAGAGAGAGAGAGAGAGAGAGAGAGAGAGAGATTTAACGTATCGCGTAATAATTCCCCGTGTCGACGTCCCCGCTTCGCAATCCGTGAGTGAAAAAAATATTTGCTTCTCAAATCAACCGTGATTTCCGCGGGATTTAAATAAAATACCAAGTTGCTCGAATCTCCCTTTCGTTCAGATAAGAATAAAGCCAGATACCAGAATTCCTCGAACTCTCCCCTCGTTTTAAAATCTCGGAATTACTCGCAGCTATATACGATGATATTTCTGTTCCTTCTTGTTTGTCTGTTCTTCGCCCGAGTTTTTTCCCAGTGGCGATGCGCCGGTTCATCGAGTCGCGAAGTACACCGATGCAAATCAAGTTTCTACCAGCGAGTTCGTTCGGTCGCAACGAATCGAAGCCGCGAGACCTCGAGCGTACGGGAGAGGCTTTCAACTGAAATGGACTCCGCCAACGGACTGGTCGCTCCCTCTCCAAACAGTATTTCTAAGAAACTTTACCTACACACACACTCACACACACACTTTACATTGTATTTTTCGAGAATATCGGCGACCGAAGAGATAACTTCGATACTCGGTTCGATGGTTGCGCTTAACCTCTGCGCCATTATGCGCAGAGTCTCGTGGATCTTTCCGCGGGGAAAATTGCAAAAGAAATCGACGAACAAACGAAGGGACCCGGTGAAAGAAACGAAAGTTAAAACAAGACCACGAGCTCGAAGGGGAGAGGGGACTGCTCGATAAAGGAATACGGGAAATACGCAAATCCTAAATTCTTGCCACGCCTAACGAACGACCGTGTCAATTTGCAAAAAATGAATGTAACACGTTCGTAAAAATACTTGCTAACACGCTGCCGCGCGTTGTACGAGTAGTGCCGTTCGTTTTTTTTTCCGTCCCCCCCCCTCAACAACAGCGCTCGTACGAGATAGATATTGCGCTATACTCGAGACTATATATCTCGATGTGCTAGAAAAATTCTATGTGTAGTCATATCAACCCTCGGACAGATTTGCGAGCGAGAAGTTCGAGGTAATAGTCGTAGAACGAACGATGGACGGGATGGTGGGGAATTTACGAAAAATTTTCGTAATTAACAGCCAGTATTCGCCTTTTCACCGATCCGAGATCCATCCCTGCGACGGTAATTCAAATTTGCTTTGACGTAGTTACCATCGACAATAAGAGCACTCACAGAGTAGCGCCACTGTCTCGCCGAGGTCGTAGAGATATTACGAATAGCTGTATCAAATTAGCGAAATCCTTGCGAAAATGATATCCCTCCCTCCCTCCCCCCTCTCCTCGCCTACCCTGAGTTCGCTCTGGTGGTTTCAATTGGAAATGATTCGCGCGATCGAAAGTTGGAAAATCGGACGGGCATCCCGAGCGTCATAAATAAGTGAATAATATTTATCGAAACACCGACGTGTTTCCCGGCGGTCGTAGCTCTGAATATTCAACGTGCTAACGATCTCTCGTTAATCGTCTCTTCGATCCAGTCGTTTACCCCCATCTTTTTTTATTCTCTTTTTCCTCTTTTTCAGCCCGTAAATAAAACAAAGCCCGACGATAATCCCTGTGCCGGTACAAACAGAAATCGAAGAATAAGGCGATCTTGCTTCGATCGCTTCGGGAACAAACGGCGAAAGTAACGACAAGTCGGTAGAGAGAAAAAGAAGAAGAAGAAGAAGAGAGAGACAGAGAGAGAGAGAGAGAGAGAGAGTAAAAAGAAAAAGAAGAGTAAAAGGAAGAAGGTTAGGAAGGAACGGATCGAGTGTCGAGACGAGGCGAAACGAGGATGGGTCATTGCGCGGTCTAAGCCGGAAAACGCCAGAGGACGAAAGAAGAAGAAGAAGCTGTCCGGCATTATATCGAGAATATTTCACGGGGCGACTCCATCGACTACCATGGTCGTCTCTCTCTCCTTCTATTGTTACGCTCCTACGAGTTTCCCGATACTTGGCATTATATTAAATTATTATAGCGTATACGGGTCGGCGCTTCCACTCGAGAATGTAGTCGAACGACCACGTAATACCCTCCGCACGATCTACGCAGGAGCCTGTGAAACGTTGCTTCACCAAACTTCGAAATCGATAATTACGAATCGGTTATCGGGCGTTTGTTGCAAACCGCATCAATCGCGCGCATTAACGCGGCCGTTCGAATCGAATGATACATCCTGCGCATAACCTGGCCTAACGTAGAGAAGAATTCTGAATTTATGAATATACTTCAACCGATAGTATACGAAGTTACAACGAAATTATAAAAATTCTTAAAAGTTTTTGTTACATGTGTTACACGTATTATTTTTATTATCAATTACTGGCAACATCTGCACGAGCGTGTAAATGGGCGACACTCGATCGAAGAATTTCGATCAAAACAATTTCCACGTTTTCGCTATTACAACGGCCAACTATTAAACACAGTAGTTGTCGTTGTACAATTGAAAAAATTGCCACAGCTTGTCGAAATTGTTTTCATCAATTATTTGTTTCGAAGTAACCGAAGATTCCAGAACTTGTCTGAATAAGTTACAGCATGCATTTAATCTCGCTGAAATAGATTCGTATTTCTAGCAATTTCCATAAAATTTATATAGTTTCCGGATAAGTTCGTAGAATCTTTATTCACGACGGCTAAGTAATGAAACTCTGCAATCTATTATAACTCTTCTTAAAATTGAGTACCGAGCTTAATTTATAGGAAAATTCCTGGTGTTCGATGATATTAATAAGTCATTCGACTTATATCATTACAATCTATTGATTATTCCAAGTTACTTTACATTACAAATGCATTGTTTATCGTTCGACGTTTGAAGAGTCCAAGATTATAAACATCCATATTGGCTCTATTTTCTGGATGCTTAATTCCTGGACAGGAGTCCAAGGGACGAGCTTACTTCGCTCCAAGTTTCGTTCGAAGTGAGAGTAATTTCGCCATCGAAACTTGGCGGCGAGTGGAAAAGGTTCCCGTTAAGAAAGTAATTAGAACGTTCTAATCACCGAGAGCAATTGCGTTTGCTCGCCTGCCCGTCGACCAGGTAGCCAGGTACGTTAATTCGAGCCGATTATCATCCCTATAGCTGGACAATAATTAAGCGGGCCCAGCTCGGTCCGTGTTGTGAAGTGCTGCGGTTTTGCTTGCATACTAACCTAAATTCATGGGATGTATTTACACCCGCATACTCGCGTGCACGTCTCTAGGTCGTTCTACCGACCGGCTGTCTCTCTCTCTGCCTGAACGTACCTCGTGGATTCAATTCCCCTGTCTATCCTCGTTGTCCCTGCTCAGTCTTTAATAACGCCATTTTCGCGTATAGTCGAACGACGATCCAACTCCTCTGAGACGAACGTTTACTTCTCGAAAATAAACGGCGACGACGCAATAATCCCTACTGATATAACAAAAGCATTAACGCAATAATCCCTACTGATATAACAAAAGCATTTATTTATCGAACGTGTTAAAATAAATAAAGTAAAAGAGGCAATGGTATGATGTAAAAAAAAAAATTATAATGTTAAAAATATTACACCACATACGTGTCTGTCGGAGATTTTTGATTGAACGAAGCATATTTTCATTTTTCGATACGCGATTCTCAAATAGGTATTGCGTTAGCGTCGGGGGCGAGCTCTCTTTCCTCCATTTATACAAATCCTTTGCCTTAACACATCTTTTCCATTGATTTTGTTGAACTACCGCTATATATTTAGCTCTCAATATTTTCGCAGAAACGTTTTCTATTCGACGGACTATTCGTACGAGGGATTATTTTTATTCCCGTGCAGACTTTTANATTATCTACGGACTATTCGTACGAGGGATTATTTTTATTCCCGTGCAGACTTTTAAACAAACAGTATTGAGCTGCAGCAATGAATATAAACATCTGGCATCACGGACACGCGGAAATTTACGTTGCCTCGAAAAGGNCGACGGACTATTCGTACGAGGGATTATTTTTATTCCCGTGCAGACTTTTAAACAAACAGTATTGAGCTGCAGCAATGAATATAAACATCTGGCATCACGGACACGCGGAAATTTACGTTGCCTCGAAAAGGTGAAACAAATCGGTTCTTTCTTTGGCTGTAAAATTAGCTGATAAAAATTAAATTCGAAAAAAAATTGATTTACATTTAACAGAAGCAGGAAAATTAGTTTTCTTCTACGGGGTTTTTTTTCCCTCTTTCCTTTAATCAGTGGAAGCGGGAAACATCTTTGACCAACTGTACCGTATCGTACGACTTACCCCTGTATATTTATTTCGAGTAAGGAAATTGAAATTTTTTTTTTCACCACGCTCTCTGTTCATCGTGCAAGCGGCATTTTCACGCAACAGGTTACTCGACCACCGTTCGATTCCAGCTTCATCGAATATTTGTATCTAAATCTTGAAAAGACGAGAGACGCGACATTTATTTTTCACGGTAATCGATCCCGCTCCGCGAGGCTCGCCGATACTCGACATAAAGAAAACGCTATCTTTCGCGAAAGCCTTTGAGCGAAAAAGAATCTTCAGCCGCGATTGAAAGACGTTTCACATTTCAACCGATATTCTCTCGTGAAGTAAATTCAAACAGGCAAATGATCTGTATATATTGTAGTAACACGAACGCGCTCAAACGTTAGTAGAATGTTCGAACAAAGAGAGAGAGAGAGAGAGAGACGAAATCTCACAAATTTGCTTGTTGCGAGAGAATGGCACGAATATGATAATGAAGAATTTGAAGAGAAATTTTCCACTCTACTCTTCAATTTGAAATCCGAAAGGTTCGTACACCTCGTTTTCAAAATGATTCCTCGTCATATTATTTTTATTTGTAAGTTGGCACTTTTATTTTTGTAGTTTGTAAGCTGATTGAAAAACTTGAGAAACAGCGTCTGCTGCAATTACGGATGAGCTGACGGAACATTAGGGACCTGATCACCGAGGAATCGATTATCCGACGCGATCAGAATATCAAACGGCGGAATGTCATCCGGAACAGAGGAGCAAGCTTTCTAGAGGCGAGCGGCGGCTTTTAATTTGAAAGATCAAATTAGAAAGACGGACGAGAGTCGACAGTGGTATGCTTTTGAAAAGGAAAACGCGTAAAAGCTGTTTAACCAGATCAGGCGTTTCACCCGATTCTTTGCCAGAGAGAGAAGACTAGTCACTGGTCTCTTCATAATAGCTCTCTAATAAGATGCTTCGGGGCAATCATATCACGGAGCCGCCACTAAATCGTTATCGCGTCCACGTTGCATATTCATCGAGCTGGTGGCTTATGCGTTCCAATTAGTCGGTATACAGAGATGATTCGATTAGACGAAAATATTTTACCTGGACATCGATTTAGTACAAAAATTTTGCTTTTCCACTCTCCTGCTCGAAGATGCTGAGATAGTTTCTTTTTCGTTTTCAATATTCAGTATCTGTCGTACATCGAAATTCTTAAATACAAATTTACAGTATTAATTTTTAATGCTATGGTATTTTGCAATATGTAAATGTAATTTACAATATATATAAATATATAGATATAATATATAATTTAAGTACTGTAGTATTTTATCGTGTACTAATTCGCATAATTTGTCCTACGATTTTCTCCTCGAAGACACATTCTCAAATTCTTATAAATTATTTCTAAATAATTTGACAAAGCTAATAAACACACACATACACACACACACACACACACACACACATATATATATATGAGAGAGAGAGAGAGAGAAAGAGAAACGTCTAGGCTAGGAAAAGAGAAATTTCGAAAAAAGAAACGTCGACAGAGACCCCAGCGGAGTTGTAAGAAGCGCACTAGAAAATTTTCCTCGATAATCTCGACGAACCGTGAAGCTCGTTTCCAAGCTCCGAAGATCGATAATCGGCGAGAGTATTTTCTCTTTAACGGCAACGAGTGCTACTCGAGGGAGAGACTTCACTTTTCAGCTTCGTCGACCTTCGTACTCTATCGAGAAGAGAGTGCGAAAAATGTTATTGGTTTCGCGTGTGAAAGCGGCTCTTTGCTGATCTTTCTGAATGGAGATAAGGATCGTTTGAAGAGAAAGGTTCTTCGAGATGAAAAAAATGGGCTATTCGATTATGTAGAAGGAAATTATCTGACGTGACAGCTTGACTCGGGTGCACGATGTTCTACGTGCGATTCTATGAGCGACCATGCGACGTTTTTCTTCCTCAACTTTAACCTTAATCGCGGTGTAACGCGAGAGAAAGCCAACCACGCTATCGAGCATAGTACTATGACTAAAAATGAAACTTTAAAAATTAAAACTTAGTCACGTGATTAATTAATCACAGACAGTTATAAACTTTCCATCTTCAGTTTCATAATGTGCAATGCAATTATTAATGTATTCAACAAAAAAAAGTAAAAAAAAATAAAAATTGAGTCCAAAGTGTACATTATTTGCGCCGAGTGTGTCAGAAACGCAAGAAATCGTTATTTTCTTGAATCGTAATTTCAAATATTTTATTATCTCAATTTGACACGACGGCTATATTTAGTCAAATTTCAAAGCAATCTGGAAATGCGTAGCGCGAGATAACAAATATTTACTGCAATTACTTATTATCGTACGAATGCAGAATATCGAGGATTTACTAATACAGTGGATGTTTGTAATAAACATTAAACATTAAAATATCTTGTAATTCCGGATATCGTGTATTTTCAGATACGTTTTGAAACTTTTCCGATATAATCGTGATGGCTCTCGTAATAGTGCCGATGAAATTTCAAAATGTTTCGTGCAACGGAGATTTCTACAAAGCGTTTCGATATAGATTTACTTTCGTAAATCTGTACGATATTTAATAATAAAAAAAAAAAAGAAAAAAAAACCTTGTCCAAATCTGCAGAAATCTCTATGTCCGAAATATAATCCGCTACGAATTGAACAAACTAAATTTCAATTGAAGAATCGTCGCAGCGAAAGTAGAGACGACTTTCGTAAGAAGAAGGCAGGCAGAATCGATGAAGCAGAATTTGTCGAAACGCGTCCCACGCGAATAACTTTTGTCATCTGTGGTAAGTCGCTCGTTGTAATTACCGAGGAAAGTATAGTTGAACTTGCGCACGGAATGGAAGTAGGGAAAACGTAAAACGGAGAAGAAGCGGTTCGGCGCGGCATGGCGGAAGAGAATCGCGATCACGCGAGTCGAGCCAACGACTCGGGGAGAAACAACGCGACACATAGAGGGACAAAAGAACGAGGGAAAAGAGGGACAGAAGAAGAAGAAGAAGAAGAAGAGAGGATATTGCCGTAGCTGGGACTACGTTGGAAGTTAGATCGATGGCATGGCCGAGCAGCGAAGACGAGAACTGGATCCCAGGTGATCCGTCTTCGGTCTACGGTTTAGTATCGGCCGGTCGACCGTTAATCCTACGTTACATCGGCTGTAGTCCTAACCCCGCTACTGTCGATCGAGCGAATCCTAGGCGACAACACACGCTGTGTGTGCACGCGTATATAGTTCGATATGCCGGAGAGTATCTGGTGACCATACGGTGAAACGATACCGTGCCGGAGCACGATAGGAGTTTGCTCGGGCTCCGAGCGTTAAGCCGAAGAGCAACGCTTCGCCGAGGGAGCACCTCCCTCTCCTCCGCCCCTCTCTCTGTTGTTGGAAAGGGACCGAGTAGCGACGGGGGTGCCAGGAGGAGGCGGTCTAACGTTACCACATCCAGAAGCGCTGCGATTTCTCACCCTTATCTTATCTAGCAAACCGCTTTCCTCTTCGTTCCCTCACTCCTTCTTCCGATGCCGTTTCACGCGGTCTTCGGCGACCACGCACCCTCTCTCTATTCCCTTCTTTCCTTCCTTCCTTCCTTCCTTACGGCTCTTCAAGTCTGCTGGAAAATTCAAAATTGCAGGTGAACGCGTAGCTCGCGTGACGGTAACAACGGGACAATATTTTCTTTTTCCGTCCAAAGAATATCGACCGTTTTATACCGCCATTCGTAAAATTATTTGTACGAGATACAGAGAGAAAATTAAATTAGCTCGTGATTTTTACTTTCACCTACGACTCGACGAAGCAACACGCTCCTGTTCCCCCTTCAAACGGCTCCCCATTGTACCAGTAAATAGCTGTAAGTTTATTGACGAAAGCAAACGAAATTCCGATCACTCGGAGAGATTTTAATCGTAGCTACTTGCTCCCGCGAGCCTGACGCAACTGCATTTTTCAGCAGGGAAACGAGATTGTTCCCTTATTACGTACTCGCATAAGGGTTGAAAATTTGTCCGATTCTTCCAATTACCAAGCTTCCCCCGTAAATCGAGCAGCCAATTCCTTTCCCATCGTATCCTCGATTCCCTTCCAGGCGGGTATCAATTTTCTTTCATTCTTTCCCGCTCTCGTTCGGCGAACGTCAACTTGAAACTCGTTCGGGGGCGAGCTTTTAATTCCACGGATCGACGCGGAATCTCGAACGAAAGGGTCTTCTGCTCTCTTGCGAGGGACTACGTCCAGTTCGGGACAAAGCTTGCAAGCCAGATCCCCTTGTGTCTGTCTCGCTCTCTCGTTTCGTGCGAGCGCGCCACCGAGCAAACGGAGCGGACCGAGCAAACGAAGTAAACGGAGCGAACGGACCGAGCCAAGCTTGAAAATCTGCCGTATCGATCCGAGTCCGCCGTTCGCGACTCGCCGGAATTATGGGTATCGATCGAACGAACGCTACGAAAACGACCATCGTGACGATCAGGAAGCTCCGTACGTCCGTACCGTGGGCTTTCTATCCTCCTTTCCGGCATCTCGCCCCCACCCTCCTCCCGCCGATATGTCCTATCTTCTTCCCCCTCCCCCCTCGGCGCGGGACCAACGACCCTCTCATTTCCGCTGTCCGTGAAACGATCCGCGTTGGTCGACGACGTCGTGTCGCGCGCGAGTTCGCGTCGTATCTCATATCGTTGTGCACAGTCTGCCATCTTTCCAGAGCCAAACATACACACAGTTGATCCGCGAGAGATCGAACCGATCGATCGAACGAACTTTCGCCATTGCTTTTTCTCTTTTCCTTCTCTCACTTTTTCTCTCTAACGCTGACCCTGTGTCGAGGGGTCGTACGAGAGGCTGGGAAATTAGCCTGGCGGGAAATCGATCGGTTCTTTCGGTCTTCCGGCTAGGCGGTTACTTAATTGAAATACCGAATCTGAATAGGCCGGATAGAGCGTTACGTAACGTTTAGCGGATTCGAGCAACGTCGGTGAAAATTTCGATTCGGCGCGCTTAAGAAGTAACCCTGAATATTAATCCCTTTGAGTCGTTAGCGTGATGGAAAGATGGAAATGTTTTTTCTTTTTTTTTTTTTTTTTNATCTTATCCTCTTTTATCCGCTGTCTTACGCGAGTTTCTAAATTTTTACGAGTTCGCCGAGAAGGTGCGATTCTTGAGCATTTTAATAACTTCTTAACAACGTTCGAAACTCATCTCATTTCTCTGAGTGTTTCAATAGTTGCAAGTAGACTACGGATCGTTATGCATTTGTGAGCATGATAATGAACAAAATGCGGGTGCAACATGAAAATTATTTAAATTGAAGCGTGCTCGATGTTGCAACATTCGATAACAGATTTTCGTCACAGAAACTCAGCTTGGAAATGCATCTTTATATCGACTAATAAAAATACGACACTCCGTGAAAATCCGCAGTTTATTAACGAACAATACCAAGGATTAAATCCATCGAAATTTTTCGCGGAGGAAATAGTTTCGCGTCGGAATTGTGTCGTACAACGGTTACAGAGCATATCCGACGCGATTAAAGTCGGGATAGGATTTCGTGGAAGCGAATTAAATATTTTTTTTTTAATCTCTTTTTTTTTTGTTCGAGAAAAAAAAAGCGAGAAGCGATGAACGATATGTAACCCGTTGAATCAATTGGCTTAAAAACTTTTTGTTTCCATCAATTTACGCGACACGCCAGCTGTTTTGATTTCTCCTTTTCCTCTTTCTGTCCGATACCCTGGTATCGGTTCGAACGCGAACCAGCGATTTATCAATTTCAACCTATCGCCGGTAGCGTTTTTACGCAATACCGGACAAATGTCGATTAAAAAAATACTATCGTTAATATCAACGAGTCGTGTTGACGTGTCCCTTCTCTCCCCCGTTGACGTTTACGCGAACCAACTGGTTACCTGCCCACGCGATCGACTAATTATACATTCCAACGAGCAAACGACGAGCATGATTTACAGTGAACTAATAAATACGGATGTTTATCCCAAATGTATCACGTTGTTAAGTTATTTAACTTCCTTCGGGATGAAGGAAGTGAGTTGATACGATCCAACTGTGAGAAAGGTGTATAAATACTTTAATTGCCCGTGCCACGAGTAATAATCATGCGTTCAAAATAGTTTCTTAGTAGAAAATATTTTCTCATGATTTCTCTACGAGGCATTCAAAATACTTGCGACAAAAATACCGATGTATTTTCGCACTGAGGGGATTGAATGATTAACGTGAATAAAACAATTTCATCCGGCGACGAGTGAAGCACTCTTTTTTTACTCTCCGACTATCTATAGACATATTTTTAAAAATTACTGATGTCGGTGAATATTCGGAAAACTAAATATTTTTGATCGAGTAAAATGAAACAAACGGTTTACATTAAATTTCAACTCAATTTCTTGCTCCACGTACATTTTAGAAGGATTTTAAAATTTATTCTTAGACACTGATTTCACAGTAATTAAAAACAATCCATTCTAGGCATTCAAAGTCGAACAACTAACTGACAAAAAAAGATGAAAATTTTATAGAGAAATTCCATATGTATTGTCTGTATTATTCTCAATCTCACGAAGAAGTTATAGATCTATTATGTCGTATCGCTTATTAACATTTTGTTAAATACTTTTTCCTCACATCATATTCTCATACGATACGATTGGCATTGCACCAACAAGAACCGAGTGAAACAGTCGGTTAACCGTTGCACCAGCGTTCCTGTCAAAGTGTCTCGCGTTCACTGTTCAACGTATAAAATATTCAAAGTAATCTAGCCGCACGCTGGGACGCTGAAATTTCGTGTCGCGGCTTCGAGAACACGCGATTCCAGTGAGAGATTGTCTTAATCGTCAGGATCCGAGAAAGCTGAGCAACCTCAGTTTTTAACGCGAGATTTAAAAGGAATCGACTACCCCTCTGCCGCGATTCTTTGTTTCGGTCGCTGTTCCAACAAACCATCTCTCTTTTCGTTGCACAATAACGACTGATCGATCGGCTCAACTGGTCAAAGGTCGTTTCACCGAAGACGTTTTTTTTTTAACAATTTCCGATTATAATTTTATAACCCTTCAAATGATCATAAAAGTCAGCTGCAAATATTTCTGGAACGTTTCGCGTGAAAGTATTTGAAAGAAACACACGATTGGAAGAAATTTTTCCATACTTCCGGATGAATCCCGATTAAAATTTTTCACACTCGTTTCAAAGAGTAAGATCCAATTGTCTCAAAACGGTATGACAATTTCTTTCTGAACGAGTGATGATTTGTTCGTAAATCACGTACGAGAATCTGAAAATACATCGGGAACCGAGATATTTCGGAATTGCTGATATATTTCCATATTCTTGAAAATCCCGAAGAGATCATCCGACCAATTGCAAGACTTTCGGTACTACTGTAAGAATCGCTATTAATTGTCTAACGTATACTAAGAACATCTTCCACAGCATCTATTACTCGCGGCAAACGAATGAAACGTAACCAAATAATATTTCGTCGTCGGATGCGAACGAGTTAATCGACTGACGTTACGTTACGTCGCGAGTCGAGGTGTATTTCGCGATCGACGCGGTCGAAGAAACGCGGGCGAGGCGAAATAGAATAGAGAGAAGCGGGAGAGACGAGGCCGGGAAAATTGATCGAGATTGAGCGGCGATCGGCTAGTCACGAGTCACGATTTACGCGGAAAAGAGAGTAAACGAAGCAGGGAAGAGCGGGGAGGGGGGCGGGGAGTAAGAGGGGTAAGCAAATACGACGGCGAGGGTGGGAACGTGGAACGCATGTACACAACGGAGGTCGTTCTGCACGACGTCTGTACGCGTATTCCGACTCACGTACGACGACCACGAACGAGGATGTACGGCCGCGCGAAACAAACTGCAACGAACGAGGGAAACGTTCGCCCTCGATCGTGATTTCTGAATGCGCGTCTCTGTCTGTGGTACAAACGAACCCTCCCCGACAACGGCACATACAACCAACCGACAGATACAGAAACGAGAAGCGAAGCGAGGGAGGCGAAACGACGAGCCTGCCGCTAAGACGCCGCCCAGCCAAGACAACGACCAACAACGAGGGACGAGCTAAGAGACGAGAACGATGACCCGAATTCCGTCGTGGAAAATCTGCTGGGAAAATACACGGTTCATTGTGCCGAGCGACAGTTTGACAAATTGTATATGTCTACAAAACCTACTTCTTCTACTACCTGCTGCACCCCTCAATGAGTTCTTTACAACCTGCCAGCCAGCCGTACGAATAAGATCGTGAGTCGTATCGACCGACAGGCAGCCAGGGGAAAATTCGGCGACCGGCACAACGTTCGAAAACATTTGGAACTTTGCGTAGATGCAAAACGGATATGCACAACCAAGTGCGTCGAGTATAGTTTCTCGAGTAAATTACGCTTTGGAACAACTGAGAAGTATTATTTTCGTTTATAATTAGGATTAGAATTCGTACCGCTGAATCGAATTGTACAACGAGCAAATTGGACACGAAATGGACTCTCGATTAAAGCGTACGATCCAAATTTAGACCTCCAAAGATATCGCATTTCTCCACTTTCGTTTTAAGCTTGCAAATTTGTATCTTTCCAATATTATAAAATGACGAAACAAGCCTGGAATACTGTCTCCGTCCGAGACTCTTACTCTAACGAAACATCGATCGACTTCGTGCAACGATTGCTACGTGCCTCGAGAAAAGAAGTTGCAAACTTCCCACTCCCCTCTCCCCCTCCCATTGAAATAATTAACAAAGTCGAGCCGAACAGCAACTCGGCTGTTTTCGCGGAGAAACCACTGGCATCGGTGCCATCGGTACATTTAAATTCGTCCGCGCGGATATCGAAAGAATAACGATACGCGAGTGGAGAAGTAACGCGCGCACGGGAATGAAAAAGAAGGCGAAGACCCGAAGAGAGCAGAGTGATTTCAGCATCCGGCGCTTTCGAAATAGAGGGTAAGAGGAGCGAAGCTTAGCGCAATGGCGTGTACGTGATCTGAAAATGAAGCCTAGGTCGACTAGGAACGACATCAGGTGGAATCGGTAGTTCCCGTGGCAGCCCGTGGTACTTCGAGAACGTGGAC
>NIPQ01116577.1:0-13916 GCA_002806875.1 Lepidotrigona ventralis hoosana
TCAATATTCTTGGTTGTCTGTTTGTTATGTTTTTTGTTATATAAGTTTTTATTTTCATTCTCCATACTTGGTCCCACGAGTACGGCGGGAATGTATTTTACTTGAGCGGAGCCATCACTATCCGGGCGAGGCAGATACAACTGGATGTATTCGGAGATTGGTCACTAAAGTTTAATGCATCCACCAGCCCTCTTCCCAGTGCCATCGACTGAGAAGTGCCTATTTGCCGCGCGCCATAATCTTCGGTTAGGGACTAAGGCAGATACAACTGGATGTATTCGGAGATTGGTCACTAAAGTTTAATGCATCCACCAGCCCTCTTCCCAGTGCCATCGACTGAGAAGTGCCTATTTGCCGCGCGCCATAATCTTCGGTTAGGGACTTTCATAGACGTTATCACATTCGCGGATCAGTCGGCGAATGCAAGTTCGTCGTTCATGCGTAATATGATCACAGGCTTACGGTATGCTGCGAGCTCAGGTACCCCGGGACAGCTATCTCTCGTACTGCAGCTGACAGAACTGGCGCACTGCCAGCCATAGACCTTGGCAGATGTAGATAGAGGTACTTAATGTTTAGCCTGTCCGGCGAGACGGCGCAGTGGCTTTTCCTCATGCAAAGTCTTACGCGATGTTACTAAGCCATGTCCCCTCTATTTTGGTGAAGGAGCAAGGAAAACCCAGCAGTGCTATTTGCCGAGGATGAGTACTTTGATTACGCTTCCGAGTTTGCTTGCCCGCGCAACCACGGGGAAACACGGGGAAGCCGACTCACGCATGAACACCACCACGCTACTCTGACCACCCACAAAATTTTGTGAAATTTTCCTGTGGTAAACTGCCGTTGAGCAGGTTGTCGTCAGGAACTCCTTGGATTCCCTGTCGTGGGAACAAAGTGCCAATTAATTATATGTTAGAGAGAATTTCCACATGTTCTCTTCTTCTTACGCAATCCTACTGTCTTCCTGTAGCTCCTAACTTGAGAAAGTTTTCGCGGAATCTAACCTATTCTGCACTGATCCCGCAAGGTGGGTCCTACGCGTCAGTTGTCCGTGAAGTAGTGCTAGTTTGCTCGTGCCATGCCCGCCTGTCAGATACAGGGCGGGTGGAATAACTCTGAAGAACCCTATGACTAAGTTGCGTCTTCTCTAATTGCGTCAGTATCGCGGAGAATTGGGATTCACAATGCCTGTTCCCGATCTCTTTGTGCTCGCTGTCCCTGAGATAAACGGAAGAAGTCTGCGAAATGTTGGAAAGGCTCTGGTGAGGAGACGAAGTATTATGCCGCCTTCAGGCACTTCCACTAACTGACTGGAACCAATAACCAATAAAGTCTTCCTTTTGCGAACCGTATAATGGACACGCAGAGAAGTATGCCATAGTATCATCCAGAGAACCGCATTACCAGAAGCCGTCTTCGGTGCTCGCGAACATACGAGTGAAAGTCACCATGGCGGGTTAGCACCTGAACGCAGTAATATGATTGTCTAACCCATTCTGCGGCTTGCCTCCCCTCACCATCTGGACAATAGGCGCACGTGGTGCGGACTTTGAAAGAGACGGAACTGCCTCTCATTCCAAGACTCGTATAAGACTCTATTCCTGTCATTCCTACTTCCGGATTTCGCCTGAATTATTGTCTCGCCTTGGCGTCTCTTCTACTCCGAAGATTGAAGGCTCGAGAAACAGAACAATGGCGATCACGCGAACACCACCCCGAGTCTCTTCAACGATGCACTCCTGTGCGTCGCTGCGGTGACTGCTAGGAAATCCTGTCGCTGGATGCCCAGAAGTTTACACGTGTCTGTGTCCGTACAGATGTCTTACCATCTGGAGGCTTCATATTCAACAATTGGACTAAATACGCCGCATTATGTTGTGGCAAGAGCTCCTTACCTAAGTCCCCATCGAATGCCGGCCAGTCTAGCTATCTTCCCAAATAGTTTTTCTACTTTATTCCCTATGTGTGAGCAGTTTGCACTCACGCTAATCTTATTACCGATGTAGAGACTAAAGTACTCTACTTCGCGCTTAAATTTTTAAATCTATCCTCCTAGTCGGATCGTCGGCAATCTATTTGTCGTAGAAAGCTTTGCTCTTTCTATCCATTGAATGTCTCCCTTGTCTCCCTCTTAGAGCCTCATTTATCATCACACCCTTCAAGGCTGTGGTTTTCGTTTTGCGCACTGATAATTCTAACTTCGAGGACCTATACCAGAAACTGTTTGTTCTACTTTTCCCTGGCCCTTTCTATTTCGCGCCGGCTATCACCCTCAAAGGGGACGAGAAAATTGTTCCCTACCGGTGATTCTAAAAATCTGAGTAGGTCGTCAAACATAAGATTCCAGTAGGTGGGACCGAGGAATGACCCTTGAATTCAGCCTCTCGTAGCCAGCTTGGAAACAATGGAAGAAGCTTTTCCGACGACCACCCGACGGTTGCTAAATAACCATTAACCCGAAAACGTTTCGAGGGCAAACCCTATCTTAGAGAATCTTCAAGAGGAGAAGCTACCAGACATTCTCAAAGGTACACGCGAATTCGAATAGCAGCGCCACCACGTATCGCTGCTCCGAGGCATCAGTCGAGTATCCGAATGTGAATCTGAACTGTCAAGCGGAGGTCCGTCCTGAAGCTAGTGACATCTGGCTTAAGCGCGTTTTGTTGAGTTTCTTGATTAGCTTTCCTACCATGGAGAAGAGACAGGTCGGCCTACAAAATTTTGAGTCCTTCTGATCCTTCCCTTCGCCCTTCAGGGAGAGTTTTATAGAGCCAACTTTCCAAGCAGTGTGAAAGAAGCCCCAGTGAAAGCTTCCGTCAATGATCCGCATAAGCTGGCCCAGGACCACTTTCGCCGCGACTTTCAGCGCCCGTACTTCTACCATGTACGGGCCGAGTGCCTTGTTGTATTTCAGAACATGATGACGGCTAATATTTCGCATTACGAAATGGGAGGTAAATCGTCAGTGGTTTTGGGATCTATACGCTTAATCACGCTCTGTTTCGCAGTGTTCCTGTCCTCTCGGTGGTCCTGGATGTAAACTTCCAAATATAGGCTGGCAGTTTCGCGTGCAATAGTCGACTCTTCGTTATTATGCCGGATTGTGCTACGCACGTCTCTGATCCGAATTGTTTCCGTTTGGAGTCTATACAGGAGGCCCGAGGCTTGTGAATTACCGTGCGACGTGACAACACGCTGCCAGAATTTCACACGCTATATTCCCGCAAAGAAGAGCGGTATTCGAAATTCCTCTGGCGACGATCAGATTCTTCTCGCTCTTTCCGTATTTCGCGTCTTTGACGGTACACAGTCATCTTACTCTTTGTCAAATCTCTTGTCTACGACGGTTTCTATCGCCTAAACAGACTTTTCCGAGGAATCGGCGCCACAGATATCTACAATGACACCAGTGAGTGACAGTCGCCATATGTTTGACGTTTCTGGTTTATTCTAGCCTCGATCGAGAGTGGTCGGCCATGCTTTCGACGTATCGATCCCAGCTCGGCGGGTGTCAAGCCTCCTGTTTCCGACACACCGTTCAGCCGCTGTGGCGTCCTCTGCGTCCTCAGAAAGTTCTCTACCGCACAATGATAGCTGCTCATCCAGTCGGTACTGATTCTCCAGCTCCCGACGAAATGGAGCGTTTTGGGTAGCGCCATTGATCTCGATGTTTGATGAACCTCTGGATGTATTACCATTAGGTAAGTGGCTGCGCAGCATCATTCACAACGCGAAGCCCAATCGCTTGAATGAGAATCTCGACATGGTTGCCTCTTTCGTCAGGACTTTGGGGAACCCAGAGCGACAACTTCGCGTTAGCATCTAACAAGATCAAGAGTGTGAAGTAACTCCTCGAGATATCTGGTGCTTCTTAATATCATCGGTGTGCTGCAAGAAGTAAACGATACTGGAAATGGCTGCCGCCGCCCACGGGTGTTGACAGATGCTGTGAGAGTACGGCCAATACACAAACTCCGATTCAAACCCGAACAGTGCTGCTTGTGCCAAGCTTACCGGCGTATGGGTTCTACACTAACAGGGCGTCGAGATACTTCTCGGTAACAAGCTATCCCAGACGATAACAGCTGACCACGTTCAGCTGCAACATCCTAATTCCTGTGAATTCGCACTCCTGGAGACTGTCGCTGCTGGATATCTTTGCGATATCATTTTCGGTGCGACCTGTTGGGGATTTTTACTCGCGGTGGTATTTGTCCGTACTTTCGCGGATCAACACTGTCCAGCGCTCGCGATACTAATCACGGAGCTATTCGGTTCGCTAATTACCGAAATCTTCGCTGGTTTGTATAATCTACTATGGTTAACCAATTTACTACCTCTGTTTTATCGACGATGGCATTAGGATCACGAACCACGTTAGACCGCACAGCCATCGATGCGGAAGTAGATGATGCATACACAATCGCGGTTAAGCAGTGAGGATGGCGAAAATTGGCAGACATATAGCACGTGATCGGGCGACACCGCTGTTCGACGGCAAGTGCGTCCGTACTCGTATCTCGCGTAGCTCTCTAGGACCGACGAACAGTGCTAGTTTCTTTCAATGTCACGACAACTTCACCCAAACGTACCCTCGCAGAGATCCGGAAGTAGGTCTAGTTTACCTCAGGAATTACGCTTAATTGCAGACATCATGAAATCTTAATTATAAATGCGCTATGAACACGAGCCTGTTCAGTTGGAAACCTGAAAGAACATTTCCTAAGTAAAGGGAGCAACGAAAAACAAATATATGGAAAATTTCCTATGGAGAAAAATAAAAAAATCAAACGAACAGTAGCAGTAATTACAATAAATTAATAAAGGTTTAATAAATTAATAAAGGTATTAATAAATTAGTAATTAAGATAGGAGTGAGAGTAATCATGTTTAATTTCAAACTAAGGAAAATTATCATTGGAACGATAACAGTAATAATAATAATAGTGGTAATAATAACAACAATAATAACAGCAACAACAATAATGATAATAACAATAATAACAACAATAGTAAGAATAGCGGCAGCAGCAGCAACTACCGCAACAACAACAGCAATAATAATGTGAAAATAATGTAAATAAATAACTTCCGTGTGTGGCAATAATAGTTTTGCTAATAGCGGCTACTGTAGTAATAAAAATAACATTAATTTAATCCGAAATTATCCAGATTTGAGTTCGAATAATAGCGAAAAATAACCAGGTTGAAGACAACAAAACAATATGAAAGGAAGAAAATTGGACTAAATAAAATATTGAGAATAAGAATTAACAAAACACGCAGCAAAAACGTGTTACGTACCAGAAATGTGGAAATTATAATAATAATAATTTTAATAATAAAGCAAGCTAATTTGCTGCCAGCGAAACATTGCGATTTGTATCTGTTCCTCTCACCCCGTGGGCAGTCTTGCCACCGTTTCGTGACTCTTTGCCAAAGGGATTGTATTTGACAATCTTTAACATGCTTCCCATCTATGACGCGGAGGCATTGATTCCAGTCGCGGGGTTTTCTTCTCTAATTGGTAACCATCTCACCTATACCCGGTTACTGTGATATCCTGTGAGAATCCCGAGGTATGTTGTTGTTCATCTGAAGATCCGCTGGTAGTTGATGGTGGTGTTTGTTATTATCGCGTTTATTCTTTTTGTTATTGTTTCCTCTTCCTTCCTAATTCTTCTTTTGCACCATTTCTTCTTTACCACTCTACATGCTGCTACTTGTACCTTTATCTCTGACTCTTTATTCTTGGTTCTTGTGTCTCCTGATACACGCATTACTCATTATAAGCTGGCACATTATAAGCTGTGCGATAAGATGTATCATCGACGCGATATTTTCGGACTTCGTAGTCCGGATTGTGCTCTGCTCGATGAACTGCGAGAATTGTGCCCCACTGATGAACTGCGAGAATTACTGCTTGCTTTAATTTCTGAAATGTTAATCAATTTCTGAGCCATTAGCTGATTTCGGCGCAATTAATTTCGTTTCAAAGCTATTAGTTTCGGAGGACTTAATTACGTTTCGGAGGACTTGATTTCGTTTTGTAGTTTTTAATTTCTAATTAGTTAATTTCGGAACAATTATTTTCGGAATACCAACTTCTCCGAAATTTCTGAGTAAAAAATCTGTTTCACATGTCGACCACTAGATGGATGCCGCTTGCAAGAATTCCAAGAAGGCCGACCGTCACTCGAGCACGTGGCGTTGGCACTTAAAAATTAATATGTCCGGTTATAATGCACCGACTTTAACGACACCTAAGATGTTCGTTGCAACTGGAGGTCTCGTTCCTAAATATTTAGAACACTTTTTGTCGAGGCGACGACGATGACTATTTTCACTATTTTTTGTACTTTTTAACTCACTTTACACGCAGAAATGCGGTCATTGATGGATTTTCAATAACATTATCCATTGATTACACATTTCCCAAGTTTTACGCATTTTTTACCAATAATTTTTTCAACGGGGAATATGTGTGCAACGTGAAGCATGTGTACATCCGGCCGCCATTTTTGCGGAACCGTAGTAGATAGGGACCGAAGGAATCTCGTCAATCCATTCATGCACGTCACAAATTAAATGACGAGGCATTCGGCTATCTAACTCATTCGTTTCTTAAATGTAGTGTAGCAGGCACGCAGTGCTAATATTCCTACTAATAGATATTTTAAATGGTGAGTGTGCTTATCCTTTTAGAAGTAGTTTTATTGTTCTAGTGTTCTCTCTTGTGTTCTTGTACCTTGCTACTTCTTTTTATTGCATCTGTTTCTATACTTTGCGTTTTCTCCACGGTTGTGTCACAAAAATTCGGCAGATATAGAAAACGTAACGCAGATCATTACATACTACACTTCTTATTAGTGTATTTGGTAATTTGTGTTGTCACCAAATTATATCATTTGATGGAGGCCAGCCGCTCCTATCGCCAATGACAAATGGCAGCACTTTCGAGTTACTGCAAAGGTGGTACTTTGTGCGTATGTTCAAGTATTTCTGTTTAATTGTATTTATGTTTCTTGATTTATGTTTCGTGCTGCATCGAGGCTGATATTGTGCTTCCCTACAACTGTCGTTTTTATTATACTTGCAGTCCTGTCATTATCATTACTGACGAGGAGGTTTGAAATATACCTATTGTCAATTGTGTGCAATCTAGAAGCACCGTGTTTAGTTTCAAATGGTCGGGTAGTTCTTTTGTTGCCCGATCGTGTTTTTGTATACGCTGTTAAGGTTCTTTGTATTCGCGTGACTGTTCACGGAGAATATGAGGGAGTGATACACTCATTCCAGTGCAGGTGGGATGTCAGCATTAAGCCTCATTGACACTTACTTATGGTGCTCCCCTCGTGGGCAGAAGAACAATTCTCAGCTGTGTAGCACGTATGTAATCCTACCCAGTCCACAAAGGTGGCGGCTTAAGGATCCAGCTGTTTGCTGGACTTTAATTTTATTTGAGTCCGTTGCCGAGAGGAAACTCGTGTAAGCTAGTTTACCAAGCAATATTATCGCCAGATTTGGCGATACATAACCGGGTAATTCGTTAGGCCTGGCAAATAATTTCGAGCTTCCGCGTCTAACTTTGCTATCTCCGGAGATTGAAATGGAGTACTGAAGTCCAGATAGCTCTGTAGACTATTGCGTTGTGGTAGTCGGCGTTATATAACGCAGATTTGCTGACGGAAGAGAGATAAGTCGCCGTCTCTGATCTTGGCATACAGATATGCAGTAGGTTGTGGCTGGAAGGTGGGGTGTAGCCTTTACGAATTTCTTGATCAAACGATCGATGTGTTCAAGCTTCCCCATTGTTATATCTGAAGACTGGCTGCAGTGCAATAGTCTAGGTTTCAAGTAGTGATTTAGTATGTGGAGTTTCTTTCTGCCAAGGTCGCATAGTTGCGAGGAATAGGCTCCACAACATTGTTTTCAGGATAGAAGTGGAAGTTGTGATAATTTAATGCTGGTTAAAATGCAATTTCATTTTTCATTTCAGTCATTATGGCTTTGTAAGAATCATTCTGCCTCTGCTTCTTAATCAACATAGCTTCTGGGTTGCATTTCAGTTAGGTGAATGTTAATGTCCTTTGCAACAGTCTTGTAGTGAAGCGTAACTTTAGGCGAGTCAATTGTCTTTCCTCTGACGCACTCCATTCTTCTTTTGCATTCTTTGATCAATTGCCCATAAGGTTAATATCAGTGACGTTGTAATCCAGCGGGTGCGATCTTTTGATATATGAGCGTATGTCGTATAGATGTTTGTACAAAGCTCGAATTAGAAGTGTGGTCGTTGTCCGGTGGGGGATTGTTGCAACGGCGAATGTGTTGTTTGCGTTGCGAAAATGTTCTTCCAATGCGGTCAATGAGGTAGGAATGACATGATATACATTCATCTTCAAATCATATATCGACGGAATTTCCAGTGGAGAGTAGAGACTTCAACAGGTGTGCAATCGTTTATCCGAGGATTCTTTGTATGTTTCGTAGCAAATGAGTGAAGCGTAGTTACGGGATCGCTAAGGGAGCTAAATAGAGTCCATCCCTAATATAGAGTCGTATTTCGGCCCCCTCAGTTAGATATGACCAGCCACGAGACTGGTGCCTTAGCTGCCGAGGGACGACTTGGTGTTTTAACCGGCGCCACTTCGCCCTCGTCCTGGACGTGTAGATCGGGTTTGGAAGAGTTTTCAAGCGGAGACGGTAAGTAGTACGTCAACCTCGCTTCCTGTCCCCAGCATCCTTCTTTCAGCAGGTGAGGACTTCTAACCTTTCCCGACTCCAAATGGAGTCAAATTGAGGAGAGTCCACACACCTGCGAGATGACTCTGCTTCAGCCTGAAGCAGGGTATTAGCCTGGTAAGAATACTAGTCCGACACGAGAATATAGATACTTCGTTCTTCGAACGGAGAGTATAGATACTCCGCTATAGATAGAGTATATCATAGATACTCCCGCTGTTTACCCGTGTTTTTTTCTTATTTCTTTACGTTGATATTAAGAGCACTGTGCAGTAATCAAGTTGCATCAACACACTTGGAGGCCATCACAATGCTTTGCTCTAATTAGCCTGTCGGATTCTATTAGTCCGTGCCAGTTCTGAGCTGAGCATTGACTGGCGGCCGAAGAAACATTTCACGACAGCAAAGCCGCATGGAAGATTCTCTGGACCCAAGACACTAGCCCGAGCTCGGATTCTGAGTGCGCAATAAACATCGCCTCCCCCTTTGCATCGCCCAGAGCGCACGTTAACCAAACCCATTTCCCGATCAAGCTTTAAACGTCCCGCTCCTCAAAGAGCTCTTCAATTCTTATTCCGAAGTTAAGGATCCAATTTGCCAACTTTTCTTACCCATATTAATCTATCGACTAGTGGTTCTTGACCTTGGAAACCTGCTGCGGGCATGTGTATGAAACGGCGCGACACCTTCACGTGCCCTCTCCAGGATTTTCAGGATACGAGATAACGGTCTGATGTAACTCTTCGTGTAACAAACGCTATCTCACTGTTAGAGGATGAAGAAATCGTGAAGTTTAGACAGAAAAGGAAACTCTTCCGGGATTTCCCGACAACGTCTACATGTAATTTTGGGTTACCCCGACTCTTACGAGGGCCAGAACAGTATGCGCTTCCGCTGCCTGGTTCCAAAATAACCTGACTGCCTTTCGCCCGATGTGTGTGCTTTTTAGCATTTTTGATCATGATATTTTGAAACCTCGTTTGCATAGGATTCATCTTAGGACATGGACTGACTCGTGTGCAACGGCTGTTAACACGAATCCCTTCTCCAATGCAGTCTTCCAAGGCATCGCTGAAGTATTTGCCACTACAACCAAAACATCTGCACAGACGACGGCTCCAGGAAGGATCACGCCCAGACGCTCTTGCGCACACCGCAGCAATCCTCCTACTTGTAAGAGTTTCATGAATGATGGTCACACACGAGGGTGAGAAGCGCTATCTCCCCACTTGTACACGCGCGACACTTTAGTGCAATACATTTTCAGGACTAGTTGCTTCGGCAGGTGAATTTTTACATACTACTTAGAGGATTCTGAATTCCATGTCAATCGTCCTGCATTCTGAAGCAACAAATTCCCTTCATGGTATTCCTTAAGCCTTGACGTAGGCGTCTTATGTTTGCGTTTGGTTCACTCCACAGCGCCAGGTCATAACAAAATTGTCCCACTAGGCACTCTGACACAAATTCCCGGGACTCCATGTTCCAAGCAAGTCGGAGACCCCTCCTATTTTGAGTTTGAGACGCCGTAGATTAAGGTTGTTTCGGCGCCAAGGACTCTAATCATTCTCTTTACGAGGTAAAACTCGCACGCGATTCGCTGAGAAACGGCCGGTGTCAGCTATCCTGAGGGAAACTTCGGAGGGAACCAGATGCTAGATGGCTCGATTAAGCTTCAGCCCGTGCACCCAGTCCCGACGCTCGATTTGCACATTATAACCGATACAGATCTCCATCATTGTTTCCTCCGACTTCGACCTGACCAGGCATAGTCCACCATCTTTCGACGTTACGGGAGTGCGGCGCCATATAGTTACGCGGCCCATCTTCCGTTTGTCGGCTGGAAGGCCGACATTCAGTTTCATTTCGCCTTTAGTTTTACGCATTCCAAAGACACCCGTAGATGTTCGACACGTTGATCCGTAATTCATAACGGGTCTTGGGAGTACCCAAAGCTAGCGTCGCCGACTAGGTAATCTGAACTTTGGCCGGTCCGAATACACCATCTGCTAACAGCTGCCCAGGGCCGGGAACGACAATAATTACGTACCTCTGGGTAAGAGCTGACCGAGCATGGGGCGTTGTGGACGCATACACATTCGAGAATGGAGTTGCTGTGGCACGATACCATGAATGTACCGTCGGAATGCCGGCAGGGCGACATAGTGTCTGCCGCGTACGCCGGAACGACGCAACCGTCTCCCGCCGTAGACCGACGCACAATGGGTTGCGACATTATACTTGGAACGAAATTCAAGATTAAGTGCCTGAAATAATACGGATTCTATGTATGTAGAAAGAGGTTTACATTTGAAAACTCAAATTTTTCCACATTCATTCTGTCAATATATCGTAACGAATTGGGGTCCTAAGAATATTCTACGCATTACGGGGTTCACAATGATCATCATTTTTTTGTACATAAATATCATCTAATATCATTTATTGAGCTTATCCTGAATTATCACGAAGAAAAACAACATGAAATGCGTATATAATTTCTAAATTGTCCAAATTCATTCTGTCAATATAATACATCAATTTTTCTGTCATATATTATTTTACGCCTGGCGGGATTCGTAATGAACGCCATTTTTCGTATATATCATCTAATATTATTTAACAAAAATGAAATACTATGGTGTTCCAGTAAGTGAAATGAGCTTTTGTCCATTCAAAATTTTCCACATTCATTCTGTTAATATACCACTTCGAATTTATTGCCTGATAATATAAGCATCATGGAGTTCACAATGACCACTACTTCTTTGTACATAAATATATCATGTAATATTAATTATCGTGGCTAGATATTGTGGATTGTAGCGACGTGGAATGTTGTTAACATGTGTCAATTCAAAATTTTCAACATTCCTCCAGTCAATATGCCAAATCGATTTCATTGTCTAATATTATTCTACTTAATCCGAGGTTCGCGTCATTTCTTCGTAAATATCATATAATATCATTTAACGAGCCTGAACTATTACAGATTTCCGGTACGTCGATTGTGGTTTACATATGAACATTCCAAATTTTCCACATTCCTTCTGTCAATATATTATATAGTTTTTATGGTCTAATAGTATTCTACGCATCGGTGGTAGTGACCAATATTTCTTTATACGTAAAGAAAATATCATCTAATATTTTCTATCGAGCCTGACGTATTACAGTGTGCTGCAACATGGAACGTGTTT
Source organism: Lepidotrigona ventralis hoosana (assembly GCA_002806875.1). Taxonomy (NCBI): domain Eukaryota; kingdom Metazoa; phylum Arthropoda; class Insecta; order Hymenoptera; family Apidae; genus Lepidotrigona; species Lepidotrigona ventralis. The sequence goes on from NIPQ01116577.1 coordinate 11,943, forward strand.
ACACATGTCAATTCGAAGTTTTCCACATTCATTCTGTAAATATGTCATGTCGATATCATTATCATATTATTCTACGCATTCCGGGATTCTGAGTGGACTTCATTTCTTTGTCCGTAAGTATCATTTAATATTATTTAACGAGGTAGAAATATTACAGGTTTCCGGTAAGTGATTGAGGTTTACATATGTTCATTCAAATTTTCCAATTTCGTTCTGCTAACATATCGTACAGATTTGTTCTTGTCACGATTTAAACGAGATATGACACATTCTAAACACAAACAATAAGACTGTACTTGGTTTTAATTTTGTTTGGTTCTTCTTACGTACATTCATTCGTAACTCTTGTCATTATAATCCCAGAGCCATTCACACCAGACCAGCATTGCCGAAGACTAATTGTGTGGTGACGAAAGCAAAAGAATTATTTAGTGGTGTTCGTCTCAATCCCCGCTTCTAAGAATTTGCGTCTACGAAGCGACCTCAATGGAATCCCTTTGGCCATAGCATGCTATTTGGTTGATGCTGAAGTATAATCGTGGGCATTTCGAACTCCTCGGGTTGCAAATGGTTTTAGACTGTTGTGTGACATGGTGCAAACGCATATGTGTCAACGGTACTAATCATATTTGAGTAATTGTTAGAGGAGATTAATATATTGGGACATTTACTTGTTTTACATAAACTGTAAAGAGTTGCTAATACCAGAGCTATGCATTCTAATATTTTAAGTGCCGATAATCCCGTCTCTACTATGAGGGCGTACAAGATGTTAACAAGTCGAAACTTTCTTCGTTTTTAAGCATTCCTTCAAGTTTTTCAATACAATTGGTGCTTCTTTAAAATGTTCCTGTAACAATGTTATTTGTTCTTCCAACATATTTACATTTACATTGATCAATTTCGTTCCTCACGTTAAAATTGACTTTCCTGGACTAATTCTCATTATTGAAATTGGTGTTTGTTTAATGCATTCGGTGTTGGATTCTATCAAATGTGCTGAAATAATTATTTGTATAAGGTGTGTTTTACAATTCATGTCAGGTGTGGTTTCTCGTTGCAAGATTATATATTATAATATATATTTCGTATGTATTAAGCGTAATATAAGTAACTTGTTCAATTCTGAAGAGTACTAGTTCACAACTGGTTCTTAATTATTTCGGCTTGGTTATGCTGGTTCTTAATTATTTCGACTTCGCAAGTGTTTGCAGTGAGATATGTTGTGTTCGGTCTGATTCGTTTACCTATAGGGATTAGCTTGCATAATTTACAGTGTTTGACTAAATTTCCTTGGTCTATTGCAATGTATTCGTATACTGTTTGAAATGTTAGTGTTTCTGGTATGTTAATTGTGCTTCATATCGTGCCGGGCTTTTTAGATATCGGATAGTGTTTTCGTAATTTCAACTCTATAATTTCTAGAAATGTACATCTATTATATAACCTATCTTAGTTCCTCTAGGTCATTTCTTATATTGTCATAAATAATCTAATGTCATAAATAACTTGAATTCCTCTATTGGCTCTACGGTATTGTATGAAATATAGTTCTTTATTAATTTTGTGTAGGCCTGCAAAGATTGCTCATTAATTAGGATATTCGTGTGAAACCTTTCTTAAGTGGTGTCGAATTGTTTAATAATTTTGTACATAAGATATTCTAAACTAATTGCATTGAGTGCAAAATCCTTCTACCATTTCTCCCGATAATCGTTCTTGTACAGTCGAGAGATTCAAGAGGTATTTGATCATTAGTGTTTGATTCTTTACTGCCTGTGTAATTTTGTTGTTTGCTTCGAAAAGTTTGACTATGTCTTGACTGATTAATTCTAAGCCGCTACCGACTTATGTGTCAAAAAAGGAATTAGAGATACTTCCTACAAAAGTAAATAGTCCTCTCATTAAACTTAGACGCATCAAGTTTTTATAATGTACATATATATTATCCAATGTATCAATATTCACTTTTAA
>NIPQ01116593.1:2829-13594 GCA_002806875.1 Lepidotrigona ventralis hoosana
AAAGAAGGAGAAGAATTGAGGCAGGGAATAATTAAGCGATCGCCGGTTATTGGGGACGACGGGACGGATTTTTCGTCATAGCGGAGATTTAATTGGCGGAGATGTAGTGAGTAAGATAGGCGGTCGCATTGTCTGTAGGATGTTAAGAGGGTTAGCCGTGGAAGTACAGGGAACAGGGGGAGGAGATGTTGGGTCGGTGGCGGTGGCGGTGGTGAGCCGAGGGTGTGCAAGGGTGCCGGTGTAATGAAGAGCGACAGTGGCGCCCGGAGCCATCGCTAATTTGCCGCTAAGTGGCCGGCTTTGTTTCCGTACGTTGATCCCATCGTTCGCAATATCCTGGATCCGAGGCGAGACGACGCGGACGTTCCATGCCGCTCAAGAGAGACATCCAAATAACCCGCGGCCGTCTCTATTCCGACCAATTCGACCTTCCACACAGGCCAATTTCCACCGTCTCAAAAACTATTGCAGCAATCGGATCCCACCCTCTCGCGTCTTTGTACTATTCGGTACGACCGATCTCGCAGCAAAGCCCCACTACTCGAGGGAACTGTATCGAACAAACGAGTAAATAACCTGGATTTCGAACATTATACTTATAGGCGAATTTTTACCCATTTCGCGGAATGTTTGCGTCTTTAAATAACGCGACAAGCATGAAAATTGTACACACGCCGTTAGAACGGGCTTGTCAAAGATCATTCAAAAACTAAATTTGAAATTATGGCAGATCGTTTCTAGAGGACAATAAACGTAACAATAACTTCTGAGCCCTAATCTAGTAAAGAGAATCAGTCGAAGAAAGTGTCCAAGAGAAATACAGGCTAGACGCGTGATTCAGAGCGCAAGAAAATGTTTAATATCCTTGCGCGTTACACGGAAGACGTTTCAACTAAAATGTTGCAGTGTGATACTTGTTCAAAGTCGAATTTCGTGCTCTTTAAAATCGGATGAGACTCGGATTATCTCGTTCTCGCCAGATTCGACCCCATCAGATCTTGTTTTCTTTTTTTCTCTCTTTTTGTCTGTCGACTTTAAAAGATAAAGTCCACATTGACGTAGATCAGCAACTGCTAAAGACAGACGACGAAGAATGTAGAAATATCTGCTAATGTTAAATAATGTCAAACGTTCTTTAAGCGAATTAAATTACAAAAGTGATGATCGTCACTTTGACCACTAATATTGCCGTTCAATAGTAGCAATTATTTTATTCCAATCGCAGTAAATAATTAATCTCGTTCTCTTATTACTAATGGTGCTGTTACAGATAAATTCGATACTCTATAATCATTGTTCCGAGTTATTATTTTAATTAAAATATCTTCTTAATTAATGATTTTCCGATATAAACAGTTTTTCTTCTTTTTACAGAGAATAACGAGCTGAACCGAGTGTTAAAAAGGAAACAAAACGTTTTCCTGATCTAAAACCTAAACCTAGATGCTAAAATCGTCTTCTATGCATCAACATTAAAAAATAATAATGTCAGTTATTAATGTCTTCTCTTTAAACTCTAAGACACTTTTAGGATGCAATGAATTCGAATTTCGTTTCGANGTTTCTCACTTTTAGGATGCAATGAATTCGAATTTCGTTTCGAAAATATTTCAGCTTCCAGGTGGCTCATCCTATATATATAGGAATGTCTTTAAAACGATACTTGGAATTTAATGTTTTGCTTCCTCTTTCACTTCACGTCCCAAAGATTACATAACGGCTAGTTAGGTAACGCGAGAATTACTCAGCAAAAATCAAATTCAAAATCGTAACGTGAGATTATAAACTCCATTTCGTTTGAAGTGCTAAAGAGATAACCTTCGTGTTTCGGTAAAATACTAGGAAACAGATTTCTATATCTCGTCAAATTGATAGAATTTGTTTTCCAACCGATAGTGTGACATTGTGCAATTACGCGCAACGATTACGTTTCTCTGGAATTAGGATGAAATTTATGTTACCATGAAATTATGATGTCTACCAGGAAGTATTACTCGGAGCAAGACAAGATGGATGGCACAACAAAGAATTTACTAAATGATAATTATTTGGAACGACCTTGCCAATTTTTCTTCTCTCTTTATGAACTGTGCAAACGCTGTTTTTTTTATACCCGAACGCTTTGAAAATGCATCGCGAACGAGAAATTTAATTATAGTATAGGCATATTATATTGTTCAATTAACGATCTGAATTCTCCTCCTCGGCAAAATATCTAATCTGTGCAAGCTCGATCGATTACATTGCGCAAGTTATCGCAAGCGATAACTACAGTCGGATATAAAAGCGATGGCAACGGGATCGTGACTCAACATAATCCGGGAGGGAGTTGAAAGACATTGAGACGTACCTGCACGTTCTCTAGAACTGGTTTTCGTCGGGTGGCGCCTCTTCGTAGTTATTAGTCTGCTTGACGAGCAATCAGAGTGAATGAGTGAATCGTCGCGTTGTCGCAATCACTCGCCTGTGCGTTCCGTGGATACGTCACGATGGACTGCCTATCGGTCGCTTTATCTATAGTGGCGGTGCTGGTTGCCGTCTATTACTTCGTCACGACGAATCACAATTTATTCAAGAAGCATGGAATCGTGCACGTTCCGCCGACGCCGCTGCTTGGAAACATGGGATCGTTCATCAGACGACAGATCAGCATGGCGGATTTGATTATCAACGCTTATCAACTAGATGCCAAAGCAAAGTACGTCGGCTTCTACGAGTTTCTCACGCCAATAATAGTGCTGCGCGATCTGGATCTGATCAAGAGCCTGGCCATAAAGCACGCTGACCAGTTCTCGGACCATCGTCCGATGGTGAACCGAAAGGTGGATACCATGCTAGGAGGATCGCTGTTCCTGATGAACGGCGACGAGTGGAAGGATCACAGGAACATGTTGTCGCCGACATTCACCTCCAGCAAGATAAAAACCATGTTCAAACTGATGTCGGGATGCGCGACCAGATTCGCCGAGCATTTGTCGAGCATGCCGGAACAGGAGCGGCGCGAAATAGAGATGAAGGATCTGTTGATGAAATACACGAACGACGTGATCGCCACCTGCGTCTACAACGCGTCCATAGACAGTATCAAGGAACCGGACAACGTGTTCTACGTGTACGGTAAAATAGGCACGTCCAATATGGCAACGTTCAAGAAATCCACGATGGCGCTGGTGCACAGGAACGCACCGTGGTTAGCGGAGCTGCTGCAACTCAACATCCTGGAGAGTTACGTTGCGAAATTTTTCCACGACCAAGTGGCAGACCAGATGGAGACGAGGGAACGGACCGGCGCTCGCAGGTCGGACTTTCTGCAGCTGTTCATGGACAGTAACAAGAGGAGAGAGCCGGGGAAAGAGATGACCGTGCAACAGATAGCGAGTCACGCGTTTAGCTTCTTCTTCGGCGGCTTCGACAGCGTCTCGGCGCAAACCAGCATAGCAGTGCACCTGCTGGCCGAGAATCCGGACGTTCAGGAAAGATTGCAGCAGGAGATCGACGAGACGTTGAGGAACAACGATGGAGAGCTGACCTACGACACGATGCACGAGATGAAGTACCTGGACGCGGTGATCAGCGAAGTGTTGCGACTTTTCCCGATCGCCACGTTCACGGACAGGATGTGCATGAAAGAGTTCGAGCTGCCGCCAGCGCGACCCGGCGACAAACCGTTCACCCTCAAGCCAGGGATGAACATCTGGATTCCTGTGATCGCGATCCACCGGGACCCCAAGTACTACGACAATCCCTCGAAATTCGACCCGGACAGATTTTACGAAAACCACAAGGCGGTCACCAGTTCCGGCGCGTACATGCCGTTCGGCCTTGGGCCGAGAATGTGCATCGGCAACCGATTTGCTCAGACGGAGATGAAAGCGCTGCTCTGTCACATACTCGCCAAGTGCAGCATCAAGCTCGCGCCGAGGACGATCAGCCCGTTGCAGCTGGAGAAAGGCGTGATAAACACCACCGCGAGAAACGGATTCTGGCTGGCCATCGAGCCAAGGAAAAGTTGTTATTGTTCCTCGGATATTGTTTCCGCCTGCACTTGAACGTAAAATGAATATATCACATACATCATGTATGGTTTGGTCGCATGTTACACTTCAAGCAAATAAAGAAATTTTATCCTTTGCATTGTCAAATGGCTAACGTAACACATTTGATAAATGGTACAGCTTCCATTCTGAGAAATGGAACATTGTCGATACGATCACGATCAGCGGATGTTTTAATGGAATGGCAATGGAATCGAGGCTCTATTTGTTAATGAAATAGAAACTCTCAACTTATTGTTGTTAGTAGAAAAAATAATGAGAAATCGCGTCTGTTTTTTTATGAGCGATTGTTGCTTTTGTTCCGCCATTACAACAAATCTCGAATTGCTGCGTCATTATGTAGATAAATTATCCGGTATGTCTGAAGATTAGATAGAACGGCCTCTCTGATCTTTCGCCCACAAAGCAAATTTACTTTTTCGAATCTATGTACAAACGGAGCGTGTCAACTTTTTTGCTACAGTTTTACAGTAATACACAGCGTGTATCGTGGCCGCTTCGGCTAATGTTATTCCGCCGTGTATGATTTAAATTAAAAATCGGAAAGATTTAATTCAATTCAGCAACGTGTATATATCTCGTCGATGCGAATTTTGCATCGTCGTGCGCGACGTTAACAAACGAACATCGTTAGACGTATTTTTCTTTTCTTTTCGCAAACTGTTTGTTAAATAAGCGGAAGATTTAACAGAGTTGAGAGAAATATTTTCAGTTTAAACAGAAACATTCTCGTTTACGTGCCCGTGCGAATAACTTTTCGAGATAACAACGAAGAAAAGACGGATAGCTAGATAATTCTTTTTATATATATATATATATATATAAACATCTGTATTAAGTTAATCACGATCTGTTATATACGATGTTACGTACGATAAAGTATAAAATTTCAAAAAAAAAAATTCATTAGGAAAATAATCTCGAGAAAAAAATGATTAAGATATATATATATATATTTTTTTTTTTGTTTTTAAATGATGCCAATTGACACAAATTTGCTCGTGTCTCGTTTATCTAGAAATTAAGTTATAATTTGTAGTACAAGCGGTGCACAGCGATAATGATATTATACACACATACATGTATAAATAGATAGATAAAACTATCATGGGTATTTTGCTTTTCAACTGAATGAATCAATTTCTATAATCGTTAATCAAAGCAATTCTCTCTGCTATACAATACAGAATGATTCGTATAACTAGTGATTTAATTGACATATAGATTGATTCTACAATAAGAGAGAAAAAAAATAAGTAAAAAGAAAAATTCTTCTTCGTCTGACGCTTTGTTTCTTGAAAAGATCAACTCTGATGTTTCATCTAGCACTTAAGTAAGTACACTTAAGTAAGACTTGCCAGTCTTATCTCGTACTAAATTAATAGATAATGCTGATAATGCTCGTGTTTGTAAGGATTTCCAATGTTACGTAAAATTCGATTACCTTGAAAATATTGTTGGAAATGTTTCCCGTCGTGCACGTTTTATTAAAAGTTGCTGCGAATAACGTCTTCTGCTATTTTATGCATAAATAAAAATGTAAAGTCGAGAAAAAAATTTCACTTCTTTCTTTTCGACTTACTTCCTCTTGCAATATATATTTATATTAGATATTTGCAATATATATGACACACCGTTGAGCGAGAAAAGAGTCAGAGAGAGAGAGAGAGAGAGAAGAAAAGCACGAGCGAAATCTCGGAGGAAGAAGGTGAAAGAAAAAAGAAAGAAAGAAAGAAAGAAAGAAAGAAAGAGGAGAAGTGAGATTCGTTTTTCCTTTTAGCTATCGGTTCGCGCCTTCTCCCACTAACACGACAAGACAATACACTGCTCGAATCCACCCTTACGATCTTCAGTTCATTAATTCTGGCCAAAAGCCAGGCCTTGATGCTGTTGGTTCGATCGCTAACCTCCGCTCTCGAGGCTCTCCCCCTTCCCTTGCCCCCGCGTGCTCGCCCCGTGGCTAAAGTGAATTACATTAGAGGGAGGGAGAGGGTAGTTTTATCGAGTCAACCTGCCAGATATTTCCTAAGGCACCGACCAAGGGTTGTCGGGCCGGGAAAGAGGGTGAAAAGGGGGACTTTTAACAACGTCCAACGTCCTTTCAAAGATGTCGCGCGACGCGTAATCCGCGCATCGCCGCGAATTGCTGAATTGCTTCCTCGCTTCGTCGAATTTTAACTTGCTGATCGTTTACGAAAATATTCGCGCTGCTGCGCGTTGTTCGTTTCCGTACTTTGACCAATCTCGCCGCCATTATTAACCGTGTAAGTTAAGCATGTAGCTAGTTGTTACCGCTAACTCTGCTCGCCTGTTAGTTAATAGCGTGCGAGTTGAATTGATCTCTGGAGGAATTTCGTGGTACATACTAAACATACTGGTACAACATACGGTCACTTTTGTAACCTGTATATCATGCAGACATTTTATTACGACGTTACTCTGTTGCTACCTGTGGTATATCGCACCGTCGAAACTTGCACAACGTAATTGTAGTTTGACGATCATTATCTAAAAAAAAAACCGTGCAAACCGTGCACGTCGCTTCTCGTAAGAGAGATCTCCACGTTCAATTGTTTTGAAGAGGAAGAGAAAGAGACAAAGTTAAATTGTAGTATAAACACTCTCGACGAAAACACGATACAATAGCACGGTAGCTACTGAATCATTCTGGTAGCGTTCAATTACTTGTATCAAAAAAAAAAAAAAAAAAAAANTGTATCAAAAAAAAAAAAAGAAAAAAAATACAATATAACAAGGCTATCTGTTATTTTCGTTTTTATCGCGTTTTATCGCATGATTTATTTATCATCGTTGATGCAACAGTCAGTCCGCAACGTTGTATCATTGTCCGTAAATAGAACGACCATTTTGAAATAAGATTCAAAACAACTTCGAATCAAAGAACCACAGTCACGTCAGACAGACGATTTCAGATTTTAATCGATTCGTGACACTGTATATCACTCGCAATCGCAAATGCATAATTGCCTCGATTCTGCAAGGAAAACAAATTGCAAATTCAAGTTGACGATTCCGAGAATACTGAATGTCATATGAATGAGCGTATTGTCGTGATTTTTTGGAGAAGGAGAAGGAGAAGGAAAAAGTAGGTCAATTAGGTGACACGCAACGAGCAAGCAGCTGATGATGCGGTTCCAGGTACATATGTACATATGTGTAGACGTGGCATAGTACACAGGAACTCGCTCATTAAGACAATATTCACAAGGTCGTATCATATCTTTGCCACTGGTCGATCACGTAGCAGAATATATTATACGACTGTTATACGTACCGCGAACACGATGTTACGTGCTGGACATGCAGACGATGCTGATGCACCCAGCGCGGATGATAATTGAGATGGACGCGTAACACGCGTTCATTATGTGACCGGAGATATACGCCATGAACTTGATGTTTTCTTCCCCGTTTTTTCTCCGATTCTCATTGATCCGTTGAAGATGAAACGCGAACACATCGTCGAGACTGAAAGATTCTTTTCTTTCTCTTTCTTTCATTCGTTCGTTCGAAAGACTGGTTGCTCTCCAATCTTGATGACCTTCGAGTATTAATATTTTAAACAGGTTTCTCACGACGGAGCTTATGAACATGTGATTATTTTTCTAACTCCAGATCAAAGTATGTATATTTATTTAGAATAACAACTTTATTTAATTACAACAAATCTACATCTAACGAATGTATATATTTCTCGTAACAAAGAATATATTAAATTTTGGTAAAAACGTGTAAAAAGAAGAAATCTATGGAAGATTATTACTTTATTTTAATACGAAAATATTTTTCTTGTTCACCACAAAATTCACGGCAAAATTTCCTATAGATCCTGCGAGATCGAAGAAATCGACAGATAAAAATCTTCGATATCGTTTCAAGTGAGAATTAACAATTTTCCTGGCGGAACAGAAGTCAGTAAAAAAAAAGAAAAGATAAATCCCATCCTTGAATAATCGTCCGTAACTTGTATATATAGAACAAATTCAAGAAATTGAATAAATGCCCGAAATATATTTCCAGCAGGAAACCATATTTGTTTTCTGTTTAAAATCCCTATATAAAATTCCTATATTAGAACTAACGTATTACATATTACAACTGCGTATATCACACTTCATTATACCACATTACAAATAATTCTAAAAAGATTTAAAACGAACCGGTCGCTTTCGACGTTGCTTCTACAAAACATAGACGAAGAAGAAACTTGCAGCAACGGATGTCGCACGAACATGGTGTACGGTACAACGTAACTTAATTGTCGGGATGTCTGTCGGGAATCTTCTCGATGAGCATCGTCGTCCCTGAGACGGCAATCTTCTCGGACTCAGCTCTCTTTGCGCTTCTCGGCTGGATTTTCAGCCAGAACCCGTTCTCCGACGTCATGGCGAATCCTTTCCTGTCCAGTTTCAACGGTACGGAGGATTTGGCGCACGGTGCGAGATCGCACTTGGCGAAAATGTAGAAGAGCAACACTTTCGTTTCTAATAGGGCGAACCTGTTGCCGATGCACATCCTGGGACCCACTCCAAACGAAAGGAACGACGGAGAGTTGACCATCTGTTTCGGATCGTCGTAGAATCTATCGGGATTGAACTTCTTCGGCTCCGGGTAGTATTGCGGGTCGTGCTGAATGCCGTAGATCGGTATCCACACGCATTCGTCTCGTTGCACGACGTACGGTTTCGCTCCTGACACACGTGGAGGCAGTTCGAACGGTTTTACACAGACTCTGTCGCTACCGACCGCCGCCGGGTACATTCGAAGACTCTCGAGGATGACAGCTTCCAGGTACTTCATGCCGTTGATGGCCTCGTACGTGACCTGACTGTTACAATCCGCCAGAACCTGGTCGATCTCGTCTTGCAATCTTTTTTGTACCTGGTCGTTGATGCCGATCTCGTAAGCGGCGAAGCACATGAGAGTAGAAGTGCTCTCGAATCCACCGAAGAAGAAGATGAACGCCTGGGCGGTCATGTCTTCGATGGTCAACTCTTTGCCTGGCCCCAATTTCCCTCTCGACTCCATCATCAGTTGAATCATGTCCGGACGAACGATGCCGTTCTCGTCCCGGGTCTTTATCGTGCTGGCTACCAACTCCTTGAAGAAGTCGACGATCTTCTGCTTGAATATCTTGATACCGAGCAATCGGCATAACCACGGAAACTTTCTCGCCGCGAAAAACCTGAGGGATTGCGCCCTTCCAAAGCTGGTTGCATCCCTGCCGTACACGTAGAACGTGTTCTTCGGATTCCTCATCGAGTTGACGTCAATGCCGAACGCGCAAGTGGCGATCACGTCGTTGGTGTACTTGGTGAACGCGTCTTTCAACTCCAAGGCCGACTGGTCGGCGGGCAAGGAAGCGAAATAATCGCCGTACTGTTTGGCACAGTCGCGCATCAACACGAACATGGACTTCATCTTGCTGGACGTGAAGGCCGGTGTCAACATGTTCCGTACTTCCCTCCATCTTTCATCACACAAAGAAAATATGTTCTTCGAGAAGAGCGGCTCCAGATCTGCATCGAAAGCCATTCTATGGTTTGGAAAGTGGTCGAAATTCTTCACGGTGATGGACTTGATCAATTCGAGGTCTCGAATCATGAGCAAAGGCATTTCGAACTCGAACAAACCAATGTACTTTGACTCGGGATATAAATTGTATATTTTTTCTACGGCCTCGGCGAACGAGAATCGTTGAAGTAACACCTCCCACATGCTTCCTAAAAACACCATTGGTTTGGCGTATGGAATTCCATGTTTCTCGAAGAAGTCGAGGTTACGAGTAGCTCGATAGTAAATCACCGCTAGCACGGCCAACACGGCCGCGATAATCGGCCACCAACTCATTTCCAAATTGTTAAACGGTGTTATTTCGTTTTTTCCAACAGTTATTCACTACCTATCGGCAACAATCTCGCTCACTTTCCCACAGAAAGACTCATCGAGGGACTGGAAAATTGTAGAAAACAATCACTGACTACGTTCGATCCGTTATATAGATAAAGAGAACGTTCAGCAACAACAGCGGATGTTGTTGCGCCAGTGTGCTTGCGATGACTGAAGACGTGGTTCGATGACGGTCCTATTAATGCGTCGCGCTGCGTTCGTGCTGCTGCCGATGAACGTAGAATGAAACAATCGACTGCTCGCGCGATTATCGTGCAGCGGTACCTCTTGCGCGATAAAAATAATCTTACCGAATTATAAATAATATATCTTTCCGACAGCCATCTAATTACGTCACTTTTGCTATCTCGTGCCATTTTATCTGCCATTTAATAGATGGTAAAACACGCTGTCACTGAACATACACGCACGCATGAATGCACGTACACACGTACATTTGTATTGATTTTTGTATTATGTAGATCAGAAGTGGCTAATTGGCGGCCCGCAGCTCTCCCACTTTTCGCTATCGCTGGCGCTACCCAGAACATACACGCACGCATGAATGCACGTACACACGTACATTTGTATTGATTTTTGTATTATGTAGATCAGAAGTGGCTAATTGGCGGCCCGCAGCTCTCCCACTTTTCGCTATCGCTGGCGCTACCCCCTCCACTGCATCTCTTCGCTACACTGAGATTTCCTCGCTGTCCATGAACTTCACTCTCTCAGTCTGTTGATTTCCCTGTTACATAATTGTAAGCAAGTGCATCAATGCAGTGGAGGGAATAGCGATT
>NIPQ01116605.1:0-13609 GCA_002806875.1 Lepidotrigona ventralis hoosana
GGAGTGAAATTGATCGACAATAAGTGCTGTGAAGAGACATTGTTCCGTGTGCATGTAACCTAAATGCACTTTTCCACGTCGACTCTCGTAGTTCGGAATTCCAAGCTCGCGCGCTGAAACGTCTGTGCAACAATAACAACAACAATAACAACAGAGAAGTGAGAAAACACTTGGGTCGCGCGTCATAGTGACAGCGCGAAATTACGCTCGATCCGGGTCGATTCGCCGCTCGACGCGCGTTCGAATCGCGAGAATCGACCAACGTCACGCGCCATTAAGATCCTTGAGATCTGACCGCGTCATTAGAGCGACGATCGTCTATTAATTACCCCGCGATTAACACCGATGACGCACTATATCGTGTAAGTGTTGTTGGCTCGACCTGTGCAGGTAATTACTCTCGAGGAATTTTACGAGTGACTCGTCTCTCACTCAACTATTTCTTCTCATCCGCGCGCCTCGAACGGATACTTTTCCTTCGGACGAATCGAATCGACGTACCGATGATGCATAAACACGTTTGCTACGTGTTTTATTCCTTGAGCGAGGTAGATGTTAAATTTGTGTATACGTAGGATAGCATCGACTGGTACACGACGAAACTATTCTACCGTGCATCATCCTCGGCAAAAAGTTGTCGATCGAGCGCGAAAGTATTCGAAAGTATTCGAAAATATTGAAATACTCAAGATGTAAGGTACTATTTAAAATAAGGTCAGCGAATTAAATTCAATGTTTTTGAATATTTTATAAATATTTGAACGACAACTTTCTGCCGGAGGTAGTGTATTAATAATAATAATACAAATAAAATATAAAACAATATGATATAAAAATTACAACAATCTTGCCAGATATTGGCAATTTGTTTGAATCTGCAAAGAAATATTTCGGAGCTATATTATTTATTTCATTGTTCTCGATGTTTTGAGATAATATACGTACACGTTGATATTCAGTAAGTTAGAAGTTACTTTTTGAAGTTAATCTTTCGTTTCTCAGACATGTAAATGAATCTCTTATATAAATTATCTCTAGTCTATTAAGTGTAATAAAAATTCTATTATGTATAGTAATATTTTGTATGATCATATATACAGGTTAGGTCATCCAATTGTCGAATAATATTGACTGTCGACAGACGATCGGTAAAATTGTTGACAACTAAAATTAAATTATAATATGTTTAGTTATATAGTTTTCCACAACAATATGTCTGAAGTTCTGGAAAAGAGAAGATACATGCACAGATCAGTCTTTTACCTTTGAGAATGATCAATATTATTGAATTCCATCGAATTATCGTCATTATTGAATTTTAGGACGAGGTCTTTGCTTCGCTTATCAAGTTCCATTTGTAAAATTTTAATTCTCAGTCCAAGATGTTATAGATTACTAAAAAAATTCGAGTAATGAGTGCTGCATAACCCTGACATAAAATGAAGGATATATTATCTATTTTAGAAGATATTTATAACGTATATATATCATAATCAAAATTAAGAGACAATATTTCTTCACATTAGAAATTTCACCTGGAATTCTCAGTTTTCATCCGAAAGCTTCAAATCTTTCGCCGACGTGACAAAAATTTTCCCAATCTTATTTCAAGAATACTAAGTTCCATCAGATCTTATTTCCCTCGATCGCCCACGCGTGCACTTCAAGAGAGTGTCTTTCAAGTTACATACGTAGGTGCAGGGAAGAAGAAGAAGAAAAAGGACCGATCTCGAGAGCGTGTCTTTTTTGCCGCGTATAAGGAGACACGCGTATGCCAAAGAGATCGTTGACCTAATTACGCGACAGAGTACAATGTATCCTCTCTTCTCGAGCCGTTCTCAGCTAATCGCATCTCCTCTTGTCCTCGCACGTGGTCGATGTTTCGCGCTTCTGAGTAATTGTTAATGCATGCTACGATCGTCAATCCGATTTTCCGAACCGGGAAATGGCAGCCTTTTTTATCGACTGTGTAAACCAATATTTAAATTCGTCAAGTTAAATGGACACAATTCACAATCTTTATGTAACATGGAATACCAATCAAACACAAAATCGAGTAAAAACTGTGTGTCAATCCTTCAGTGGACTTTCAATTTTAGTTTAATATATTCGTTCGCATTGCTTAGTTTAATAGCTTTTATGGCTGACTTGACAGATACATGCAATTATCGTAATTATCTCTGTATTTATTTGGCATTAATTTCAGTATCTCTATATATTTTTAATTTCCTTTCTTGTCTTTCATATGGATAGATTTTATGAAATTAAAGTTAAAGTTATCTCCTAAACTAATAGCTTTTCGGCATATGTAGGTTAATACTTTTTTAAATAAGAAAATTACATAATTATGTTTGAAAAAATAGTAGTGACTTTCATATCTTCTGCAAGTGTATCTATCTACAAACTAAGTATATCAAATTACTGTCATTTCAAAACAATTGAATTGTGAATTGTGAATTGTGTCTGAAATGTGTATCTACGCATGTACAATACATTATTGAAGTACATCATCGGTCTGCACATTTCTCAGCCACAACGCCCACGTTCGGGTAAATTTTCCAGCAAACGTAAGTGCTCGTCCCCCAACGAATAAAAGCAGCATAAAATTCTGTATGTACAGAATTTCTCAAGCAAAGAAAGAGAGAAAGAGAGAGAGAGAGAGCTACTCGAGATATCAGGCGCCGCGTCGGGTGACAGCGTAATCCTGCGTTCGTGGAACAGTTTCACGAGGAACAAGGATGGACCACACAGCTCGCGCTGTTATTACGCCGTGGCGTTCAGCTTGATTAATTATTATTGCCGCGTTGCGTCGGTCACATTTACCATTCAACCTATAAACTATTATAAGATATCAAGCATTATAAATCTGGTCTTCAGATCTCTGCCTGTCCCCTTTTCGTTAGCGAGGAATAATTTTTAGAATCGAAATGACGATACGGAGAAGTTTTTTTTTTTGTACTAAATTTGGAATAATTTTAATCCTCGACTGGTACTATTCGATATTGAATATTGTCGTGGTAATTTAATAATCTTCACGTTACTTAATTCCGAGAGTTTTTATTTTATTTGATTTCGTTAATTACAACCCCTATCGGGCAGAGTGTGAAGTATAATGGAAAATTAAATAATTTGACACAGTGCTGCCTCGAGGGCAGAAGATTCTGTGTACAAATCTCAATCGAAGATGTTGCAATAGCTAAGAAACAGTTCCGTTTTCCAATAATTTTATTCACATTAATCCATAAAAATCGATTTTTCGAACAGTCAATTGGTGGTTTTGGTTAAAGAAACTGATGAAGCATCGACTGATATACGTAGGTTATTTGATCTCCTGAAAAAGTATATTAAATTATTCTCTCGAACTACACAACGGTATATTCAGTTAAAATAGAATGTTCACCCATACAGTAATAAATTACCCTTCCATGCCATTGTATCACGTCATCCTAATTATTTATACTCTTCTAGCAGAATTGTAATGTTTACTCTTAAAGAAAAAGAAAATTTCTCACAATTACCTATAATTACGACAGGCGAATGACAAATTACAAATCTCGTCTATTGCAATAATACTTTTCTGCACTTCTTTCGTAAAAATTGAAGGAATTCGAGAAATTCGAAATTTTCCCGAGACCGAAGAGAAGATACCCCAAAGTCGATTTAATCACTCTGAAACATGCCAAAGCTCGCGACGTCCAGGTCGAAGGGAACCGAGCCGATGATTCGGCGATTCCACGGAATCTTCGTGGATCACAAATTGTGCGGCGTTACACGCGTCGTTCATCGTGGAGACGTGAAGGATTCCGTGGCTTTCACGGTTCCATCGTTAGCCCTGGCGTTCGCACCTGCAGCATCACCGCTCATTGTGCACCTGTCATGTTTCACACCCTTAAAACAACAATCGCCCGTTGACCGTTCGCCCCGGGATTGCCGGCCACCGCGCGCCTTCTTCTTGTCGAGCCGAGCCTCGAGGTAAAATTGCCGATTTATTTATTTATTTACCTAGGAGGCCAACAACGGGGCTACGGCCAGAGAACGCCAGAAAGCCACCACTCGTCCATTCAGCCACGCTGTTTACTCTCTGCCGCGAGGATGGACGAGGATCGCTTCTGTCCTTCCAAGAGCAGTCGTCGCGCGTTCCTTTTCACCGATCGACCAGCAATGTAGCAAAGTAGCGATGGAAACTGTCGAGGGGAAAGTGTCGACAGAAGTGAGAAGCTGTTTTCACGGGGGGGGGGGGGAACCCGGGNGGAAATTTTAGGAGAACTGTATTTCGTGTGAATGGGGCGCTTTGTTGCGGGTAAACATTGACTACTTGCAGTACATACAATACGATACGATACAACGTGACAGGAGTTGAGTTTGCAAAGAAGAAGTACGATGGGGAATTGCGTTAATAGAGAAATCCAGCATCAGTCGTTATTAAATAAATGCATAAATATGCGCGACGGACAAGCAAAATTAAGTGTCAGGAATGTGTTTTTGCAATTAGTGTGCGATGTTGCAGTTCGGTGACGTTTGTCTGTCGTATTGTGTGTTCGAAATGACACACATCTTTTGATTCTTTTACGAATTCTTTCCCTAAAGTCATCAGAAACATTTTTTAAACGATCTGTACAATTTATATTGTATTCCAGTTGAATTGATTAATGGTAAATCTACTTTTCATAAACGAGATAAATATTTACATTTACGGCAAATAACGTATAATAATTTTTAAACATGAATGTACAAATATAATATATGAATATACATATATTTAAAGTGAAAGATATATTTCCAAAATTTTTGTCCAGATCCTATTTGTCTATTTTCTAAAAAAACATGCATTTGCATCAATGATATATATAACAATCACATTTTTGTTATATGAAATGTATCGATACTTATTTGATAAATAGAATATTAAATTCATGCATTTATTGAAAACTGTGTGTGTGCAAAAATACCTACGCAAAATATGCAAAGTAGAATAGTATAATAGTAGATGAAACAAATTTCTTTTAGTATTCTGTATCTTTTCAGTGGACGTTCACAAAAATTTTAGAATCCGCGTCCCACTCATAAAAATACAGACATTCATTTGATATCGCTGTTAATCGATACGCGTATCGAATATTTCGACAAACGTTTCGATTTTCGTTTCAAAACTTTACAAATGCATTTCGATATATGCCTGTAGATATTAAACTTTTAAAATTGTAGGTATTCACTTGATACTTCACCGGGATATATTGATGGAAGGAATTACGTTTCATCAATCAAAGTTCATCGAATGAATATCGACGTTTTCGCAGAAAACTTCTCGATATTTTCGATATTCACGTCTTAGATGCATCCTCCATACTATCGAGCCAGTATCACTAGGTCTCTCTGCAACGATCTTGTTACTGTTATCGTTGCGTTTCCACCGATTCGGAAAGATCCGAGTTCCTAAATCTGAAACAACAGCCACTGTAACCAAATCCTCGGCCAAACGACTCCTTCCCCAAAATACCTTATCCCACGACAGACACACTTATCTGTCCACAAAGCTGTGCAAGTAATCGACCCGTTCGCATCCCGAGGTTCAGACCCTGAGGTGAACCTTGGACTTGAAACGCGATCGAAGGCCATTTAAAGTCGGGTTCGAGAAACAGGACGCCGCCACCTTAACGCTCGAAGCAAGCGTGACAATGGGCCGATTCCATGCGAAGAAGAATCCCTCGCGAAGAAGCGTCGAAAGCGAGGAGAGACGGCGATCGCCGGAGAAGGGTTTATTTGCCGAGCAAACAGAAAATGCGAGCGAGGCAGTGCCTCGATGGGACGTGGAGGAAGGATCCTTCGTCCTTCTGCTCGAGGGGAGGAAAGGCTGTGCAGATCCTTCGGTGTTTATCTTGCGGGCAACTGCGAGAATATGTTCTTTCGCGGGCGGGGAGGTGAAGGGGAGAAGGCGAAAGCGTGCCCGTTTCCTCTCGCGATCGCGCTTTGACAGTCGCTGACGAGTCCATCAGAGCCAGAGCGGTATTTGCATCTTTACGAGGTGCGCTCGCTCGTCCGCGGCTATACCTGTGTCTAACCACCAGCCGTTTCCGGCGACTTCTCCCCCTTTTGTCTCCAGGCGATTCTGTAATCCAGGCCGACGTCTTCTAAGCCTCTCTCAGCCGTCGTCAGCCCCTTTGTTTCTTCGACTCTTCGAACCTGCGCCAAGGCCTGTTTTCTCGCTTGTCTGTTATGTAGACAACGTTTGTTGTAGCCTGCTGTTAGCCTGATTTGGCTGGTTTCATCGTTCGATGCTCCTTAACCTATTCATAGGTGGATGACACACTGTAATGCATGTGAAGGATCTACTGGTTGTTTCTCTGAACGATCTGTGGCAGTGGAAAGTTTAATTGCTGTTGCAGTGACAATGAATGACTGGTTTCTGTGAGAAAACGACGTTCAGGTTATAATAATGCTAAAGATGTTGAAGAATCTAAATTTCTTTATATTAGGAGTACTCATAAAATAATGTCGTTTTCTTCAAATTTAATAAAAATTGCCATCTAGTGATAATAATTTATATTATATTATAACCCAATCTATATTTTCATTAAATATATTGACATTTAGTGTGCTTATTGTTAAATTATATTATAGATTAAAACAAATATATCAACTTTTAAATAAAATAAATTAATTTTGTATAGTCGTTTATTAAAAACCGACATTACTTATGGGTCCCTATTATATTAGATGCCCCTAATATAATACAAATTTTATGAAATTTAATGCTAAAGAATTTAAGTTTCTTTATATTTTATAAAAACTGTAGATTCTGAGTAAAAGAATCTTTGGAATTTGATTTTACAAATATATCGCTGACGATATATAAAATATTCGAGGAAAGTTGCAAATGGGAAAGTTCATAGATATTTCTTGGAGAACGTACATTTATTTTTCAATAAATAAATACATATCTTCGCAACTTTATATCGCGATAGCGATGACGCGAAAATGTATTAAAATCGATGTTCTTCCTTTTTAACGTTTTTGGTCCTTAACGATTATATTTTTAATAGGCAGGAAAATTAGAAAAGGCACGACAGCTGTGTGACGCACGCCATTTTGCATGGAAGTGTCACACTCGCAAAAACGTGAAACGTTAATTTACCACTAGTAAGTTTCCTTACGTACGTTGATGGACATTGAATGAGAGAAACGTTCGTGGTATTATCGACGAACATCCGGACTTGACATTATGCTTGTCGATACATAAGTACGCAATAGCACACGCACATGTTGAAAGGCTTGAACAGGTGTCACCGGTCCGTGGGAAAGGATTCTCGACGATGAAAATACCTCTGTTCATATCCACACGATGATGTCACCGCGCGGAGCCGAAGATCAAACGCGCGTTGGACGCTTGTATTCTCCTTTCATTTCCACTCTGCTTGTATACGAGCAAGTCGGCTTCATTGAACGCTCTATCAAGCGGCAATTATAGTAATATCTTGTTCTTTATTTGACAACGATCAAATACCGGTTTCTATTGGATTTTTTCCAATTTTTACGAACACGACTGAAGAAATTGAACTTAAATAGAAAATTGTTTCTTCCATATTAATGTACTCTTCCTCGAATATTTTGTACATTTTTACACCTTGAAGTTTTCCATCAGTCCGCAATAATTACTGCATGATTTAGTGCACTTTCAGCCTTTCAGTTTGATTTTTTTTTTTTTTTTGCATATAATTTCTCCACGAAGAATTTGAATCTTTTTCACATTTTGACCTGATTTCAGTCTTTCACTGCGTGTTGAAAAATTTGTAAGCTATTAGTTTTACATTAAATCTTGCTTCAAATTCTTTGTTCTTTTCCTAACTTCTCTCGTCAATTTTCTTCACCACTTTCTTTTCTTCAAGGAAGTATTTTCATTTAGGAAAAGAAACTGTTTTTCAATAATTTTTGGATCAAAATTGAAGTTACAAATTGAAAATGGAAATTATGAATATTTATTGGCGTTTCGAGTGAAACTTTCATGCAATATTCTTCTGTGCTAACGAAATTATTACATGTTAATTAATTACATCGCTTTGAATGGTTGCCATGATTCATATCGCATTCCCCTAAAAGATAAAGGGACTACTTCAAATGACTTTATTAGATAAGTAGAGCTATTATTGAGAAATATACGCAACCAGTTTGAAAAGTATATGTTTGAAGATTTTCACAATGTATAACATACAATATATTAATGAACAAAGGCTATTCTCTTCTCTTACAAAGTATTCAATGTTTCTAAAAAGAAGAATTGACCTTACTGTACCTCTTGTAATTTCGCTATTCAAATAACAATAATATCAATCGTTCAAACCTTTCTCGAATATTCGATACCGAATTGTCAACGCAAAAGTACGAAAGACCGATCCGAGTATAAGTATCCTCACTTTCCCAGAAATCTCACCCCTCTGACGAAAGAAACAAGAAAGAAAAAAAAAAATCGCGCGATTACGAGTCGCGGAACGCACGCGCCGACCGATAATCGATAAACGAGTTAATTTCCAATTACTATCCAGATGTATTATCGGCGCGTGTTACGCCGTTGACCCTGGCTCGCGCTCAATTTCCGTCCGGTAATTAGACGCGGGGCGGGCGATGGCTCCGCGTAAAGCAAATAAACGAGCAAAAAATCGAAACGATCGAACGCCAAGGAGTCCTCCTTCGGCTCGGCCAAAGATCCAATTTTACGGCCACCGATTGATTTACACGCGCGAGAGAGCTCCGCTCGAGGGTATACACCTCGAGTGAAGTTCTCGACCATCGCGAGCCGGAGAAATATATCCTCGTTGCACGATGGGAGAATCGGACGATTCTCGATCGCGTCGCGGTGATTGGCGAACGGAACCGGAGAGAGCGCGCATGTATTAACGATCCCGATGCGCGATGTCACTGTCCTCGCGGGAGTTGGCGCGGGCAGACGCGGACAAAGAGGGCAACGGAGACACGGTGCCGAGGGGTGTGGAGGCCAGGGGAGAGGTTAGCAAGTACCCTCGAGTATCCACTCGAAAGAGCTGGGTGGGCTAATTAGCGCGTTGCCTGGCAACCGGACGACGAGTACGATCTGCACTTTACGTTCCGTCTCTTCTCGCGACCGCTCTCCTCTGTCGTTCTCTCCTCTCCTCTCCCGCCCAACCACGGCTTTTCCTATATCTCCGGGAGAAACGTTCTCCGTTTTCCCGGATTTTCTTTCCGTTTCCCTGTGGCTTCGTGTGGCTCTCGTCCTCTGTTGATTCTACGAAGCGAATCTACGATTGATCGAACAGCTACGAACCGATCCCGGCTTTCGCGGCTGATCGGTTTAATTAGCAGTGGCTAGTTTCGATGTAGTGTCTTTAATCTGGAGTTGGAGTTTTAAAAGCGCGCTTTCTTTTCGGGGTGGCGATCTCAGCGATACTGATTCGTACAGAGAACGATGCAGAGATAATTCAGTGTTCTCGATATCGTGTAATCGGCTGTCATGATAATTACAATGTTTCGATAACTCGTGCGATGAACGACAATTTCTAGCATGCACGAGTAAAGCAACACGCAATGATACAGTCGATTTAATTTCTATCATCTCCCGAGTATATATATATATATATATATATATATATATATATATATATATATATATATATATATATATATATATATAANTTATAATAAATTTGTGGGAGAAAATTGCGTTGCTAGAAATCTTTGCGTAGACGTTTATTGAGGAAATGAAAAGCGGAGGGAACTGCTTTGGATGTTCTTGATATTTATCGGAAATGACGAAATTTTTAAATTGCTCGTGTCTTTTATAATATTGTTGGAAGTATTATTTAATTTTTCTAATTTTAAGACGAAAATAGTAGTTGCTGTCCCAATATTTCTGACTGTATTACAGAATTGTAATTTAGAATTTAATTTACAATTTAGAATTGTAAATTTTTTAGATAAAAAGAAAATGTAAAATAACCGAATTGAAAGTTTTTCAATGAAGGCACCGTGAGTCTTCCAAACTTTCCCTCTTTGACGTATATTACATTAGCCAAAAAGTAACTGCGTTTTTTTTTCGTGCGCAAATGAAAGGCGAATTTTTCGTGAGAATTAAACTTTATGATTCCGCGTCCAAAAATGTTCTCATCTTTTTCGACAAAAGAAAGTTCCAAGAACGATTTGATATCCTCGGCTAGCAAAGTAATTCAAATACTGCCGTAGTTTGAAGGTTTAGGTTAGGTTCACCATACAAGTTAGGTTGTCAAACAAGTAATTGTTATCGAAATCATGCATTTTTCTTTTTTTTTTTTCTAAAACAAAACTCGAACAATCAGCTATCGGAGTACAGAATGAAATTGCGATTTAAACTGAAGTTAGTTACATTTTAAGATGGCGGCGCGCATACTTTTCAAAAGAAAAGATAGAAGAAAAGTAAAATACTAGTAAATATATTAGAGTTTCAGTTGTAAAAAAATCGTTGTACATAAATTGAATAAATAATATTTCTATCTCTGTTAGAAAAAAAAGTGTCCTTTTTTCTCCGTGTAACCGCATTGATTCGTGCTCGTGCCAGATCCCTCGTCCTGGAAAGGAGTTACCAATTGAACGACAGGGACTCAACGCTTATTAATGATCTGAGCGATCTTTGTTGCGTGTCTTGTTAATGCTCGTTACTTCGTTACTTCGTCGACTCGGACGTTTCGATCTCCGCCTATCGGATTTAAATGCACGCGCTCGCCGTGACGGCCATTTAAGCGTCACGATTTAGAAAACTCGCGCTTAAGGAGAATTACGAGCGACTCTGACGACGACAGTTTGATTTTAGACTACCTCCCGACTTTGAAGGTGGTCTGGTTTACTTCTGTGCTAAATACACAGAAGATCTAACGTCTGACAAAGTACAGGTGATTATTCCATCGATCTTTGTACGAAGCGTACTTGAGCGTTGAGGAAAGTATCGTCGATGGTGTTTGATTTGACAGGTTGATGCTCGTATCGTAGGATTTTACATTACGGAAGAGAAGGCAATTTACTTATTAACATTTTATGCCTGGAATTAACCATTGAATAATATTCGTGCGCGATGATCACAAATGAACATTCAAGACATTTAATTTTTCTTCTTTTTGTATTTTATATTAACTTTGATAGAGATTGGTAATAACATCAAGTCATATTTAAAATTTCAAAATTAAAGAACAATGTAAATCCATGATAGTGTCGTCGATGTTTCTTTTCTATGTGTCAAGTTACCTGTCACAGATATTTTCTATGCATGTATATTCTATTGATTCTTCGGAGACGACGTTTAATGCTGATGAGATTTAGATTTCCGTAAATTTAAAGTGTATGATAAGAATATAACAATTTAATAACTTCAAATGGTCAGTTTGTTACATAAATGCCTGTAAGCATCATCAAAAAGCATTGAGTGCGGCACAATAATTAGAAAGCAGTATAATAACAGAGAGTATGATAATTAGAAGTAATAATAATTTAAAAAAAAAAATAACCTACATCTACTTAAAATGTTGCAAAATTTTCACAAGAAAGATGTGTCAAACTGATGAGGATTAAAAATTACACGGACTAAAATACAAATTTGCCTGTCATACGTAAAATAAAGGTGAGTAGAACCAATCAACGCTACTTGCCATTCACCTGACAGCTGTTTTGCATTTCTCGTCATCGAGAGCAATTTCGCAACATCAGCAAACATTATCATAATCTTCGACCGTTCACGCGACTCGAAATCCCCTATCAAGGTCCTAAGGCATATGTTTCGTAACGTAAATTCGCGAGGGATTGCTCGAGGTTGTCGAAATCCATTTACGACGACACTAGTGCCATTTTTTTTCTTTTTTTCGTGTTGCCGTCTCTAGAAATCAACAAGACCGAATTCGATGGAGGAATTCTTCGAATCTCGATCTCTGCAGCGGGGGCGCGCTGTTCCTTTCGGTTTCGATTTCGAATTTTTTTTCTTGTTGGCCGAAAGTCGCGTTTCATCGGGACAAGGGACGGACCGGTGGCCGGTTCGTTTAAGTGGCCGTCCCATCGACACACCGGCCTCTATTTCGACTGGGACGTGCTGGCCGAAGAATAAGGTTTCGGAGGAATCTCTCTTTCGAGCTGCCCAGGCGCGGCAGCATCCGTTCTCGTCTGTTTTGTCGGCGCTTCAAGCTGTGAAATTGCTCCGACTTATCATTCGGGCTAACGAGTCCCTAACCGTCTTCACGCTTCGCACATCGCACGCTCTCTGCCTATTCTCTGTATCCTCCACTGGCGTCGGATCCTGTGGACCCCCGTTTCCGTAAATTCGCAGCCCTCCATCAGCCAATACGATCTTTTTTTTCGCGAAATGCATGTGTGTATGTACGTACATACGATGCGAGAATCTCCGTCTTCCTTCGGAATGATTTACTGGTGGATTCTTTTGTATTTTAAAGTAGCGAAAAGGTACGTAAGACACAAAGTATTCAAGGTATAGTGATTTTGGTTTGTTATTTCAAAGTACAAAAAAAGTAAATTCAACGACTCGATATAGATTTATTTTATATCTCTTTTCATCGAATATTTGTGTAGCTTGATTATCTAAAATTATGTAATAATTGGAGAACATTCAAGTAAATTATTTTATTCTCATGTTAATAAATGATTATTTACTTTAATAATATTAAGTAAATATAATTGATTATTAGTTATTACATAAACTGAGCATACCCAGTAATATATGTTATATTACGAACTGACATTAGACGTGCCTAATGCAAAGTAATGGAAAGCAGAGTCAGATTTTTTAAATGTGTTTTGAAGAATCGATAAAAGAGTCCAATCTCTGTCATCGTACAAGTTACTTCGTAATATTATAAACAAATAATAATTTAATCAACTATCACGAAATACAAACATGGATATTTGCTACTCATTTCGATCTCAAGTTTGCAATTGAAATTGGAAATTAGAAATTATTCCCAATTTTAAAGTGAGCTTCGTACAGCGACAAATTTCGATTTCTTTTCCTCGTTCACGTGGCGTTCGTCGTGCGCTTAACTCGGAATTACACAACCGCCATCAATCTCATCGCATTTCACGATCGCACTTCGTTTCGAGATATTTATAAAGGCTCTCGCGGCCTGCAATAACCATAGCGGGTTGCTCGAAAACGAGCCACGTTTCAATATGCAATTTTAACGCTTCCCGCGGTTCGGGGGTTGAATCGAAGGATCCGGTCGGAACTTTAAAACCAGGTCGAAAACTTCTATTCCAGTTACCAGTTACCGGGGCCCCGGCAATCGTGCGCTAAGTTCGTCATAATTTCTTCATTTAACGAAACCTCCCTGTAACTACCGTAGATCATTCGTAACCCGGAAACCAGGTCGAAA
The DNA here is from genome assembly GCA_002806875.1 of Lepidotrigona ventralis hoosana. Lineage (NCBI taxonomy): Eukaryota > Metazoa > Arthropoda > Insecta > Hymenoptera > Apidae > Lepidotrigona > Lepidotrigona ventralis. The sequence continues at coordinate 13,368 of NIPQ01116605.1, forward strand.
ACTTCTATTCCAGTTACCAGTTACCGGGGCCCCGGCAATCGTGCGCTAAGTTCGTCATAATTTCTTCATTTAACGAAACCTCCCTGTAACTACCGTAGATCATTCGTAACCCGGGGGTGCACGAAACGCGCCCAAAACACACGTTTCCAGCCGACCGAGCACGGAATATCTCGTGACTTGTGCGCAACGCACTGAATTCCGCTCATCGTGTGACCGTTTGCACTATCAAATATAATGAAAGC
>NIPQ01116608.1:0-13651 GCA_002806875.1 Lepidotrigona ventralis hoosana
AAGAAGTACGTTGATCTAAAATTGAAAACTTTGGGTTTTACTATACGGGGGGAAAAAAAAGAAGCAAAGATGTCACTCCGTGAGGCTGTTCTCAATTTTTCTTTCTCTTGTGTTTTTATTTCACATTTTTCAATTCGTGTATCCCCACATCGTTTCAATGAAGAAGAAGTACGTTGATCTAAAATTACGCACAAATGCGAGGTGAGAACATTCTTATACTACATTACGTTATTATCTAAATTTCTCTATTCGCAATGATCGTATCGGGAATTACGCGTTGTTCGACGATCCTCTGATTTAAAAGTGATGAGCCTGCGGTGAAATTATCCTGCAGGTAGGAAACTCTGGCTCAAATCTGAATTTGATTTGTCGAATCATTTATTAACTAAACGTTAAAATTAATTGGAATAATCCGCTGTCAAGCGGTGTAGCAAATGTAATTTACAGATTAAATCCGATTGTGTTATTCGCGTAATAATGAATATGTAATTGGCTCATAGTCCAAAATTTTAAGTGAATATGAGATATTTAATAATTTAACGGCTTCGATAATTTTTTCGGCCGCATTTAACTTTTTGCAAGTAGCTTCTTTGAACCGGTACTGAAATACATTACTTGTAATGAAACGACGCACAAAAGACACGAAAACTTTGCTTTTCAGATCCCGTGGGAACATAGCACTTTTCTCAACATTGAACACATTCATAACATTTAATATCAACATTGAGTATCAAATATGAATTCCACTGAATAGAAATTACACTCAACATTTTACTACGTTGCTAACGATTAACAACAACAGTTAATTGTTAGAGAACTGCAAGGCAAGTTAAAAACCAGCCTCGAAAGAGCAACCGATCAACAACAGGATTCGATATAACGCGAGTTAACTTCGGGATGGAGGAAAGGCAAGGATAATCGAAGCAACCGGGGGAAATCGGCGGGAACCAGAGTGGCTCTCGAGGCGTCGAACTTCTCCATTAGCGGTGTCTCTGTTCCTCAACAAATCTCGCGCTTCCGTCGACAAGCTAGTAAAGGAAAGCTTGGCAATCTCAAGCTGGCGTTGGGGCAAAGAAAGTACCAAGAGCGATCGTAACTGGGAAACAATACTCTGTTCGGCGGCCACCGCGAGAGAAATCGCAGACTACACGCAGAAGCACTCGACTAGTTGACCAGTTCGCCGTTTGCGTCAAGGCGAGTGCAACATGGGAATCATGCACCGTCTTCCAAGGCGATTGTCTGACCTTGAGAGAGTCATAATTTTCGCCGTTTTCTATTCATTCGACATTCAGTTTCATTTTGGATTAATTTAAAATTAAATTTAAGTTGCTGTCGTTTCGTAATTACGAAATTACGCTTCGATAGGGTAACTATCGTTATTTTGAGGATTAAAGCTTGTTGCCTAATAATTTTGTTTCTCAATATTATGTTGAACGTTAGGGTTAAAAATTCAAGAAGTCCTAATGTTCCAAGTTCAATGAAAGAAGAAAACTTAAATCGAGTTTTAAAATTCTCTTTGTAAAGAGAAAATTTCTTCAGTCTTGAAGATCATTATAGAGTTAGTCATAATCAGTTTTTACACGCATTTGAATTTCTTTCAATTTTCGAGGAAAATAGTACTCTGTAAGTATGGTGTAAGATCATCTTTGAAAAGAACGAATTCACGACTGTCAAAAACAGAGATTTCACACTTTAAAAATTTAAAATGAGATCGAGTAGATCATTGTACGAAGTTACATCAATTTAAATTATAAATTTTCCATTGATTGTAAATATTTCACGTTTATTAATTTTTTCAAACTATGTTTAACGTGTCATTGTTCTACTTCTTAAATAAATTTAATTAGCCTTGGAGTTTTTAAAATTATACTAACGCTGTTCTATATACTATACGTATTATATTTTACTTTTAAATGAATTTAATTACTCTTGGAATGCAGACGAGATTTGCAAATCAAATTTGGATTTTTAGAACAGAACAACCACGTAACCCAAAATTGAACACGAGTTTTACTGAAATTTAGTTAATTAGCTTGTTAAAATACAATGTTGCGCGTACTCAGTGTGAGACGGTTAATTACTCTAATTACTACATTTATTTTAAGAGGATAGAATTGCCTTTTTGCAGTTCGCATTCCCGTACATAGTACAATATAATAAAATAAGCTCAAACGGTTAAGTGCGAGGCGACGTTACTGTGCAGAAAGTGTAGAATTAAATTAGAATTAAATTAGAAAGAAAATTACAAACGATAGACAAACACTTGGTTTTTATTGGAGAATAAACTGCAAACGATAGACAAATTGACCTTTTGAAAAGATCAAATTACATACATTCGATAATTGATTTTTGTTACAAGATTTTCAAAACTAATTAATCGAGTGTTATTAAATTTTTGTAAATCAGTGAACTGACTAATGCAATTATAATTAGATTATCAATAATATTAACAATCTAATTGTACTAATTTTTCTTTCGACTTTCCCGTAGTTATGAATTCGAATTGATAATTAAAATATCGATGGATCAAAAATATATTGGTATTTTCGAATTTTCCTAAAATTTTAAAAATTTCATTTAATCACAAGAGAATCGAGTGCTGAATGATACCGCTCTGCTTTCAAATGTTCGACGACTTTCTCACCTTTGACACCTTTACAGCTTCAAGACGCTATTTCACGACTCTTCAAAAAAAAAAAAGAAAAAAAAGAAAAAGCCAGCGAGACGAAACGTCGAATGACCATCATTTCGCGAAACAGCTCGTCTAGGGGAACGTCACGTTCGACCTCGTTCCACGAGCAACCGCGATCACGTAGCAAAGGTTACTACGAGAGAGGCAGAGAGTGAGAGAGAGAAAGGGGTCTGGTATTTCGCGGGTCTCCAAAGAGTGGAACAGGAAGCAAACCGACGAAACGCGACCGAGAATGCCCGCGATGATCGCGATGATCGCGATTACAGCCGACTCTGTGAATTTGTAGTTTCGCTAATTGAGTCGCCTCGTTTCGATGAGTCGCCCCGTGTCCCCGCTAATGGAAATTTCTCCCCCATCGTTCTTTCGGTTCGTTCGTTTTCAACCACTTTCCTCCCCTTGCGCGGATTTTCTTTCTCTCTCTCTCTCTCTTCCGTGGAGGAAGAAAATTGCCGCGAATGAATTTTAAAACGAAAGCTTTTAAAACGAGTTAATTGTCTCTGCATTAAGCGGTTTCGTTTTGGAGGGAAGGAGGGGAAGGATCTATGTAGCTGAAGAATGAAATTTGTTCAGTGAGATTGGAAGTTTAATCCTTTGAGTTGTAACGTCGAGTTAAAATCGTGATAGGAACTGTACGTGGTTTCGATTTGAAAGAACAGGCGAACTCAATTTTAATTGTTCAAACATTAGTAAGTATATGATTGTATATGATGCTTTTAATGATTTGGATCTGATACGATGTAACTATAGACTGATTGTGAGTGAGAGGAAACTCGTAAGTCGTAAGGCAAAGAGATAAAGTTCTTGTTTGATGTGGGAAAATTTGCAGTGTTGTAATTTGTATTAATAAATGAATAATCATTGTAATACATGTTAATATAAACAAATGTATTATACAATGTTATCCAATTACTCATAAAACCGTTAATTAATAAGAAGTGTATAGAATAAAAATTAGTAACAATATGTTTCTCGAAATATTATACTCACGGTTAATATATGCGTCAACTTTTACAAAAATTTCTCACGACGAATGAATAGAGAGAAAAAAAAGAAATATTGAGAATCAATTTCTCGAACATTTATCTATTGTTCTATTTAACTTGCACATATCCGCGCGGAGTCAACTTTATGTAACCACATTCTCGATACTGCTCGACAATCGAACGAGACCACAGGAGTGCTCTCACAAACGAAAAGTCACGTCCCGTGAACCATAAAACTTCGATCAGCGAGAAACCCAATTCAACACTGACCCACCAGAAAGAACAACGGAAAATCAGTTTAAAAAAAAAAAAAAAAAAAANGAAGGAAAAGAGAGAAAGACCTCTCGTTGATCGATGGAACAACGAGAGGAGAACTAAAACGAGGGTAAATCAACGGCAAGGGAAAGCAGCGATAATTAACTCTGACTGAAACGTTGGATGGCAAAGGGGGAAGATGGGGGGGGGGATCGCCGTTTGAACCCTTTCTTTCTGGACACAGTTCGCAGATCCGTAGGCGAGATTTTCGCTGCAGTCGAACGCCGAATCCGTGTCTCAGGTCTATTTAATTAGAGCAGGCAGAATCGAGGAGGCAAGGATGCCCCGAGGTGGTCGCTGCTCTAACGAGGCAACCGTCCTTTCTTCCAAAAGAGTCCTTCACTTCAGTCACTTCTCCTCTCTCTCTCTCTCTCTCTCTCTTTCTCTCTTCGTTCCGCAGTTCGACACTGCAGAAGCAGTCTGTTCGCCGGAGAACGGCGTTGGAATTACGACTACGACGACGACGACGACGACGTTCCTCTCCGACTGCGGCCCGGAAACGAATGGCTCTCCCCCTCGCCGTGTCGCTCACTCTCGTGTCGTTCTGCCACGACGCTGGAATAATTTCTGGAATTCGTTAATTGTAGTGTCCCGAAAGCACCCGCTTGCCAAGTGGAATCCGGCATTGTCTCCGGCTCTTTTTCTTCCCAATGCCGGAGGGAACGTTGGAGGAGCGAACGCGTGGTGGTCTGCCTCTTGGTTACGTTCTTTGGCCCCTTCCCCGATTGTCAATTAGTCGGCGGGGGCGATTTGTTTCCCCCGAGTTAAAAGGCGAGTCGCGGTTAAACCGTCTTTTGCCCGGCTGTTGACCCTTCCGACGAATCCATTTATATTATTACACTGACATACAGTGGGGAGGCGTGTTTCTAATCTCCTGCGTGACGTTTCCGTGAGTACGTTTCGTTCAGTCGAGAAACTATCGGTACTAATAATCCGTGACATTCGGGAATTTCTGGTGAGATATGTAATTAATAAAATAAATATCAATTGTTTCTCAGCATCGTCTTTCTTTAGTAATTGGGTTCAGGTTGCATGTTTGAATAAGATCGAAGATGGGAAAGCAGTCGGGCCAATCGGAGCAATCGAAACTTGTAGTTCTATTTCATCATAGTCAAAAGAAACTAATAAAAAATTGCCTACCTATAATATTCAAGATATATATATATATATATTAAAAGATGCATCGATAGTTCTTCTTCAATCCTTTCAATTAATTGCCAAGTTAGGTTATACTGCACAATTTTGATAAAATAAGGAATATAAGAGGAGAAACATTTGTAATTGTATTTCATCATAATCAAAAGAGAAACTGTAACACTCCATTCAGTCGATAAAATCTCTGTTACATTATATGAGCAAAAATTATCCACTTGTAATATTCGAGGATCATTTGAATTGAAAATTGTATTGCCATTTGTTCGTCAATATTATCTTCTTTGTTTATCAAGATGAGTTATAATGCACGTTTGCAGCGTTATTTTAGTAAAATGAAACATACAATAGACGAGCGTAAACTTGTATTTTGTAATTGTATTTCGTTTTAATCGAGAGACATTTCAAGAAGAAACTGTAAAAATGGTAACTAAGAGAAAACATGACTTATCCAGTCGATGAAATCTTTTAATAAAAATCATCATCCACCTATAAAAATCCGGGAATCGAAAGATGCAGTGTCATTATTATTAATTCGAAAATTGAAAAGATGCATTGCTCTTTATTAATTATCAAGTTAAATTATACTGATTTTAATAAAATGAAAGATAGACGAGAACTTGCAATATTTTCGCGGGAAATTTGAAAAAGAAGTTGCAAAAATCACATCCATCTCAAATTGACTTCTCAGATAGTGCTTTAAACGCCCTCGACAGCGAATACTTCGCAACCCTCTCGTCCAATTCGTCGCCGTGTCGAATTATCCGCTTTTAAGAACGGTAAATATTTTTCATAAGTGCGCGCACTTGTTTGTCGTACGATAAAAGGACGATCGCAATATTGCTTCGAGACCTCATTTTCTACTGTATTATACTGTAAGTTTACTCTTCCGAGGGATAGAGATAGTTCACCGTGTCAAACTGTTCGACGACTTTTCTGCAATTCGATAGCTTTTTAGTCAGGTTCGGATACCTCTTTTTTTTAGGTCAGAGTTCCGTCGCGCGATGACGTTAGCAAGTTGATAAACTATAAGTTGGAAATTTCTTTTTTATAGCTTTATGGTGCGTTTACGTTAAATAAACGAATGCTTCGATAAATTTGTGCCCATTAATTGCACTAACAGTAGTTTAATGAACACAACGATATAAATTCGAGCACAAATTTTATCGACGATTAAAGCATAAAATTTCCATCGGAGATATTAAAGTGAAAAAAAAGAAAAAAACACAAAAATTTTGTAATTTTGTAATGTGCTTATTATATAAATATTTTAAGTGTAAATAATGTACATATTTTATATGTCCTCAATAACGTAACACTAAGTGACGAATGAATTTATTACAACCTAATACAAGCTTTTATTTAGATCACTTTGATCTAGGTCTAGTATTAAACGCACCATTATGGTAAATTCATTAATTAATTTCCTTTCGTTTACTATTCGTTTATTACAAACTTGTTGGTACGCAAGGCAATCTACTAAATTCGAATGTTACCAGATGAAGATCACATCCGAAAAATAATAGAAAATAATAGAAAATAATAGATAATGGCCAGATAACTTTACGTAGCGTTGTAATAGATAATATACATTCACCACTAAAATTTAAAATGACCTGGCTAATATTTTTTCCTCTTGACAAATATCTGCCCGCGTACTCCTCTCAATATGAAATATAAATTTCGCGTTACGTAAAAATGCAGAGCGTGATACCTGAGACAAGACAGGAGCAAGATATATATATATATATATATATATATATATATATATATACTATCACTCGTCAGTTCTGCACTCTGCAGTGTTATTCGATCATATTTCAAGACATGAAACTTCCCGAGCTTATTTTTATGTATTAAATTTTATATATAATTTGTTGCATTGCACGTGTCAGAAATATGTAACCAAATAATCCTGCATCTCTGCCAAAAAGTGGAGTTAGACTGCATCAGTAGTATTTAGGCCAGCGCTCACTAAGGTACATTCTTGGGAAACTTACGAGCGGAGGAGTTCAACGAAGGCTGTGCCGGCTATGGCAAACGTTCTCAGAAAATATAGGCCAAAACGTATGGACCCGACACTGGCATATTGCCCTCTGTTTTTTCCTCGTTTTCCCAAGATACGTTGAAACATTTGAAATCGTCGGTGCTGTCTGCCTTTTTGCGCGAAGCTACAGTACAGAGGTTAAATGAATAGTGAATTCGGCGAAGAGAAGTGAAACTGACAGAAAAAGGGAGGGAAGATGATAAAAAGGGAGATGGCAGTTCAGTTTTCTTTATTCTTGAAAGTGGTAGATAGTACGTTTCAACCGTGATGAAAGTAGCACTCTTGCATGGTCTGATCAATATTAGATCATTCTACTTGCGCTACGAGCGAAGATTGCGCGTCAGTCGTAACTACACTACTGCGGAGAATTTTCGTGCAATTTTTATTTTCATAGATATGCATTACTTAATTGAATAAACTGTGAAGAATACTGTGCTTTGAAATCTGTGATATGTTCTATAGGAATGTATCGGGTAGAGAAATATATAGGAATAAATTCCTGCATCGCGTACGTTGTACGCATTTTTACATTTACGTATGAGCATAAAAATGTGCATTCTAGTAATAAAAATGTTACAACAATTGTTCACGGATGAAACGCCTATCATTTCTCTCCAATTTTAGGTTCTCCTGAATGAGAAGATTGGAAGTAGTTCTCTGTTTGCAATCTTCCCAATCATGGATCATGTACGTACGTCAGTAAGCATTGGCCTAAATATGTATAGTGCCGCCGTGAACTGTATGATTTAATATTGATACAGATTACAATGCGAATGCCGAGTACAAGGTTATTAAATGTGACTTCATTGATTGCGCCGATTCATTTAATCTCCATTCTATTTGAGAATCGAAGCGGAAATATATCTCGCATCGTGAACTCCATTCTTGAAAAATATCTGTAAATTAGCAATTAAAAAACTGAAACATCTACAAATCTCCTACTTAATCTTTCACGAGTGTAATCCGATTTCTACAGAAACGATGGACAGGAAGATAGTTAATCTCTATTTTATTTGTAAAGCAAAGTATTTGAAGCAAGAACATATTTCTACGTTTAACATTTCTTGAAAAACATCGTGAAACTTTTACACAATTAAAAACCTGAATAATAAAATTCTTAGTTAATCACCCGATTTTTACAAAGAACTTAATCTCTATTTTATTTGGAAATTGAAGCGAGAACATTACGAACTCTGTACTTCTAATTCTTGAAAAATATCACGCGATCTCTACAAAAAAAAACCTGAAACTTTTGACCAGATTTTTGCAAAAAAAAAAAAAAAAAATGAAAAATTTTTTCCAACAGCTGCAAAAAGCGTAAAAAGCCAGGAATGTAAATCTGTTGAGTTAACTACTAATTTTTTCGAAAATTGAGGGNCCTATATAAACTCCGCCCTAAGAAACTCTATTCTGAACACCTCGAAAAACATTCTCCAAAGTATAGTGCAACTTTTACGCGACAAAAAGCCGCGAGACTCGAACGAAACTCCGAGTTGATCATCCTAGTGTGACCCGATTTTCGCAAAAACAGCGGGAAAGTTGGTGGACGGTCTACCAAAGGCGGAGATACTCGTTAATCGTTTAATCGTCGGCGGAGTAGACAAAAAGCAGGATCGTGGGATTTCGTATGGATGAACGGTGGCGCGTTTAGGTCGTGTCGGATTCGGGACGACGCGGCGATGGAAAAACTTGAGGGACTTCCGGTAGCGCGGCGGATTCCGCTGGCTGCCGGGGAAGAAAAAAAAAAAAAAAAAAAAACNTCGGCAAAGGGAATCTCATCTTGTCCATTGTCGCCGGGATAAAGTTGTTGCGCGTTGTTGGAAAATCACAGGGAACGGGACACAGGGAAAGGGGGGAGAGGCGCCGAGACGTCTCGACGCCGGTTTACCGCTGCTTTATCGGCGTCGTTTTCTCCGCGTCCGTCCCGCTTCTCGTCATCGAACATTCTCTCTCTTCTTTCTCCTCCTCTCTCATTTTCTACAGGTCGTTTCAGAAACAGATGATGAGATTCCATCATAGATACTGTAAAATTTTGATATTTGTATCGACGTGATTAAATCGACGAGATGAGATTTTTCTAGCATTTCGGTATTTAATTTTTAATTTGGTAATCGAATTTTTCCAATTGCACGTATATTTCGTAACGCAGTTTTCAGTGTATTATTTTACTGATTTCTACTGTGTTCAAATTTAATTATTTAATTTAATTTAATTTAATCATTAATCGTTTAATTTTGAAATAAATGTAATATTTATTCTAAGATTCTTGAACACAGGAGTACATAGATTATAGTATTTTTTTTTTGTCAATGTATAGTTAATTAAAAAAACGAATGGTCATTTAACACAGCAGAAATAGCTATCTTAATACATTTGTTGTTATGGTTTAAGGAAAAACTCGTTTACCACAATCTGAAAGTTTTGAATAAAAATAATCTTCGTCGCAAATACGTTGTACTATTATAGATTCTGGATAACACAACGTAGTTTGCGTATATGCGACGTTCAATAACAAAACAAGTGTTAAAACATTGAAGATTATTATTATAACTATTTATACGTAATATCACTGAAATCAATTATTCAGATATTTCCACAATTCCTAAATTCCATTAAATATTTCGCAGTTTTACCAATATAATCAGTATCGTTACAGTGCCACTGAAATTTCGAAATATTTCACGAACACTTTCTCTCACTATTTACACGACAGTTTCCCATCAGAGAAATATATTCAAGTGCCATTAAGTACCAAGTGCCAAAGTTGAACCATCTATTTCTGAAGTACCCTGTACCATTTCTTCACCAACGTTTCTCTTGGTCCTCCAAAGACTTTTTCTCATCTATATTTCTCCATCGATCCTTTCACTCCCTCTCCCCCCCCCCTGCGTTTTCGACTGGCCAGCCACTCTGCTCGAGCCATTTCTGCGCTAGACGCCAGATAAGCGACGCCGATGAACTAGCCGCCGGAACATAAACGATCCAACGCCCGAGTTTTCCCCGCAGAAATACAATAGGGGGGGTTTCTTTAACGTCGCAAGTGGAAGCTGAAGGTTCCGTTCGAAGGGATGTTGTTTCCACGACAATTCGCACGGAACACTGTGCGACAGATATTTCTCGGCGGCTGTGGATATAATAAGAGGGTGTGCCAGTTGGATCTCCGACGAAACCGTGATTTCGTCTAACAATTCCATTTCCTTGGCGCCAGACTGGAGACACTAACGCATCTGCCTCGGTTAGGGAATAGAATTCCCGTTGCACGCGTGACGCCTGCACGCGATAATCGCGCAACGGTGCGGCGCGCACCACCGCACGGAACGAGCGATTTAATTAGAATTCGCTCGCTATCGCTCGCCGTGACTCCTGTTAACGTTAATTCAATAAACTCGGCGGTAATATCCTCCTTCTATCGCGAACTCGTCCCGGCAGACGATCGTTGTAGTGTTGTAGTTACCTTTTCAGGATGAACGCGCTCAGTGTGTGTTCTCCTTCGACACGAAGTAGTTTCAATGCCAAACGTTTGATACCTTCATTTTCACTACACTTTTAAAACGTCACAGAGAGCAGTAAGTCCAATGTTTAATATTTAATATTAAACGACACTAGCCAGAGTTGTACGTTACAAATTTGCGTTACGTTGAATTCGTCATATTCTTATTTCGCTCTTTAGAATATCACACAGAGAAAGAATATGGAAAGCAACTTTAAAATTCAACATGTCGCTCTTCTTCATTGTAGTTATGATAAATGTGCATCTTGCACTATACACTGATCCACCATTCCTGTTTCTGTCCTCTAAAATATTATGCAGAGAATTTTAAAATTATGTCAATCAGTTCATTATAGTCGCGAGGTTAAATATATATTTTCCACTATATCGAGTCTTTGTTTTTTACGTCAGAATTCGACCGTTGTAACGTTAAATATATCCCTGGTGCAAAATTTCATGAACGATGAAATTTATCACGAGTGTGTATTTAGTCTTGCGAAGCACGCAAGCTTTCTATAGATTCTGTTCGTGTGAACCCACACATTATGAATAAATCGAATCTTTTAACCGAGACCTAGCGTACACTCGATCGTCGAGGTTTCGTCTCGACGTTTGGTGCAAGGTCAACCGAAAGTGCATCAGATTCCCAGCCCGGTGACCTAGAGCTTTCCGTTAAATTATTCAACGCGCTGACGCGGCGCTTTTCGCACCGATAAGCATCATCTCGTTATTGCTATGTGCTTAGATTCCGTACAGACGAGCAAATTTTATCGTCAGCCGTTTCGATGCGATGGCATCATACAATACGTTGAATCGCGCGGAGAAACAAATCGTCGCGAGTCGTAGCGATTTTTCGGGTCAGGAATGCTCGATTACATTTGTACTGGTATTGACTTTATCACAAAGTTACGAGAAGAAATTCTAATTCGCTATCTGTAACTTGTTAATTTATAAATATTATTAGTTGATGTATCGTTACAGAGAAGAAGTTATCATTCCAGATATTTTTAAATATTCTAGATTATTGGTCAGCAATGGCTGATTGAAATCGAAAAACTTTATAATGTGGAATGATAGTATAATATAGTACGAGTGCAGAAGCTTTTATACATTATTTACCATGAAAAGTTCAATTCATTTAAATCTCTAGAAATATACTGTTTTGTATTAAGGAAATTTCTAAGAGAAATTATAAATGAAAAGGACAATCAGTTGGACACAATGCATTATTTCTAAAATACTTACTTGCTATGCTTTCACTGATGATATTAATTTTAAAAAATTGTTTTTTTTTTCTTCTTTATTTTCTTACGCTCTCTGCAGCGCAGCTTTCATTTTTCGAACTACAGCGCCATTCGGTGCCACGCGTGAACGCGACGCGAGATTAAAATACCTTTTATCGTGGCTGAATCGAGGATGTCGACGTTCACGTTGACGCCGACATTGACATCGACGTCGACATCGACGTGGCCGTCCCACGAGATGCGTATTTCATTTTCGCGTCGTGACACTCGAAAGAGAGTGGAAGAAGGTCGATGAATGACGCGAGAGAGAAAACGAAAGGAAGCCAGAAAGGAGGGGGAAATGACCGAATTACACGGGCTAATATTTCAAGCAAAGCAATTGACAATGATTTACTCGAATGATCATTTATTTGAAGTATTTACATCAGTCCACCGAAAATGATTTTTATTCTATATCGTTTGACGAAAAGTTAAGAAAAATTCATGCTTATAGCGTCGTATACTTTGAGTTTCTGTGTTTTCATTTGTGAAATATGTTCTAGGTTTCCATTGAAACTGTTATTGAAACTATGTTTACTGGACGTTTTCTTAATGAATGTAAAACGAGGAAAATATAATTTATAACAACGTAGTATTTTGTGAGTATTAACAGGCTCTAAATAAATTTTCAATTTTGGCTGAATAATTGATAGAGAAGTAAAAAATAACATAAAAATAGATATACATTTTTCTTTGCAGTATTAAATATGTAATAAGATAATAGAGGAGAACAAAAATCTTGAAATAATTATCATCAAAGTATGGAACAATTATTAATTTAATGATTCAAATTTTCTTGCGAAAGATATGAGTATTTTTTATCAAAATTAAATTATTTAGATAGTATAAATTTATTTTAATTATCATTTAAATTACACTGATCTATATATTTAGATTATTTAATTCATCATTAAAGTCTGATACCTTTAGTATTAATAAATGTAGATCACAGTTAATTAAAAGACGGCTGAATCTTTTAAATTAATTACAACGACTACTGTTGTGTTTATAAAGAGTACGAGAAATTAAGAAAAAAAAAAAAAAGAATAGTGGAAACGACGTCGTAGTTTCAGCATAACACGAGGAAGAGTTTCAATACTTTGTTCGACGACGTCTATTTCCATAGCGATGGCCTCATCGAACGGCCCGAAGGAACCGGGAGAGAAATATCCCGTTTTGCTCTCTTATTTTCAAGCTTCCGCTTGGAAATTATTCTCTATTCGCGGCGTGTCGTTTCTTTCTACGTTTCGAGCGATAACAGTGCTTACCCCTTTTGCTTCTCTCGCGCACGCGTTCCACTCACACAAATATTTCTCGACGTTTTATTCGGATGTTTGACCGAATCGTTTTATCGGCGAGCCGATTTCTTGACTATCGTGGCTCGTTTTCTCTAATAAACCGCGGCGAATTCTCGCCGGATGCACAACTGGCCATTATCGCTGGCGAAAATCGTTTTCTGCTCGTCATACATACGCGGACGCTTCGCAGAACTTCAAATCGAACGAGTTATATTACCTTCCATGATCTCATAAAAAGAATTTACGAGCTGAAAATCGTATCATGTTATTATCTGAAATAACCATGGAATGGTTATTTCTTTGGCCAAAGAGATTTCACGAAAGATATATATATATATATATATATATATATATATATATATATATATATATATATATATATTATATATAA
>NIPQ01116626.1:0-13525 GCA_002806875.1 Lepidotrigona ventralis hoosana
ATTACACTGGCAACATTCATTGTCAAATTTTCTTTCAAAATTGACATATTAGCACAAAATACTTGATCTTTCCATCCGTACCAATGTACCATTCTTATATTCGATATTTGTGGAGGCCAAGCACATCTTATATAATGAAATGCAATAAAATGATTAGTATATTTGTTGATTCAAAATATTAAACTTAGTTCTAATAATAATAAAAAACAAAGTATATACCTCAAATCATCTAAAAGACGAGGCTGGGTGGTATAAAGTTGTGGAACCAAATCGTTTAACATCCATTGTAATGCACAATTACATTTAAGTGGATTTCCTTGTAAATTGACATTGTATATTATAAAATTACTGCTCTGCATGATCAGTTTTTGTGCCACATAGGAAAGTTGATTATTACTCAAATCTAACTAATAACAACAAAATTATTTTCTTATATTTAAACGATATTTCTAAATTAGAATTTTAGAACTTACTGAACATAAATTCATGTGTCTCAGAGCATCTTCATGAATGAAAGTCAACATTTTATTATTGGATATAGTAAGATTAATACAATCATTCGATGGTGATCTTAAATTTGATAATGTATCTTTTTCAATATTCTTTAACATATTCATTTTATTTGCAACAAATAAATTTAGTTTCAAGTCAGAGTTAATTGTCAAGTTTTTAATAGGGTTTTCACTGACATCAAGTTGAAACAATAATGGAAAATTTTTAATAGATATTACTTCTGGGACATAACTCAATTTATTGTTAGATATATCTAACACTTTCAAATTTTCAGATATAACATTTGAGAAGTCTGATAATAGATTTCCACTAATATTTAGAGATTGTAAATTATTTGTTATTAAGTTTGCATGTAACGCAGAAATATTGTTGTGCTGTAGATTTAATATTTCAATGTGAACTGAATTGTGTAATATTTCTGAAATTTGATTATATCCAGAGTGTAACTCGATTAATGTCTTTGGTAATGTTTGCATATCTAGTGTAATAATGAAATTATTATTTATATAAATTGCTTTCAAAGAATGTAAATGCATTAGATTACAATCCTCCAAAGAATGGATTTTATTAAATGACAAATCCAAATATTGTAAATTTAGCAATGATGCAGAGAATCCTTTAGGTAAACTAGATATATTATTATGAGAAAGATCAAGTGTATTAATCTTTGTTATAGTGTTGTTCATTAGATGCTCTATTGAATCTATATGATTGTAACTGAGATTTAATGACAACAATGCAGGTAGTACTTCCAACAATGAATCATCAAAAGTTTTTAGTGAATTTTTGGAAAGATTTAGATTTTCTAGACTATTCAAGTCTATAAACACTGTTGTATATATTTTTTCTATAATATTTTCAGATAAATCTAAATTTCTTAAAAATTGTAACTTTTTCAATAAATTCCTAGGTAAATTAACTATGTTGTTTTTAGATAAAACAAGTTTGTTTAAAATTTGATGATTATTTAATGTTAATAAATCAAAGTTAAGCATATCATTATTTGCTAAATGTTTTCCATGACAGTTAATTTCTTGTTCCTCATGTACTGTAATGAATAAAAAACATATTAACTTAATTGAGAAATAATTAAGTTATAATTTTAATCATTCGATGATCGATATATGTAATCAATAANATTTAAAATTTGATGATTATTTAATGTTAATAAATCAAAGTTAAGCATATCATTATTTGCCAAATGTTTTCCATGACAGTTAATTTCTTGTTCCTCATGTACTGTAATGAATAAAAAACATATTAACTTAATTGAGAAATAATTAAGTTATAATTTTAATCATTCGATGATCGATATATGTAATCAATAAATAATTTTGGAATATTTTAAATAATTTTACTTACTTAAAATTGTGCATGAACATGTTGAACATATATCACACGTAGAAATTTGTACTGTCCATAGAAGATACAATCCAATAATATTTAAATAAATAATCATTGTATTAAATTACTAATTTTATAGTTTATACTCAAGCAATCAATATTCAGTATTACTCACATTTAGGGTGTAGCATGCTTCTGATATCATGTCTGTGATAACATATCTGACAACTGATAACTTTAATAACTGAATATACATTTATTTCATCTAGACTTGGAAGATAATTATAATTTGAAGATGAAAATTAAACATATTTTTGTTTAGTAAATTTTACATTAATTATTCGCAAAATATAAAATTTTATTTGTATTTTGTATGTTATAATAGAATCGTAAAACATTATTGCATTTCGGTAAATAATTAAATAGTAAAACAGGTAATACAATGTAATAAAATGTACTACGACTTCTTAAAGAAATTCATTAAAGTAGTCTGTTTAGTATTTCTCTTTCCTTTGACTTCTGAATGTGATTCAGATACAATTTTCTTTTCATTTTTCGGTTCTATAATTTCTGGTTCTTCTTCAGAACAACTTTCGTAAACATGTACTTTTTTTGTAACAAGAAAACCATCTTCCTCGAATGTTTTGTCTACTATTTTTAGAACTTTGCGTTTCCCATTTTCATGTTTAACTTGTGGTGGAGAAATAGAACGGTTCTTTAGAAAAGCAGGAGGACTTTCAGGCGAGAGTGGTAAATCCAATTCTGATTCATTTTCATTGTCAGAGGACTCTGAACTACTAGAATCATTCTGAATTGTAATACGTTTTCGCTTCTTCACAGCATTATTGCTTTCCTTACTCCGATTGCGTTTTCTGCTTCTTACATTCTGTTTCTGTTTATGATTGGTTTTCGAAATCTTTTCTTCGGAATCTTTCATATTCTGTTTCTGTTTGTGATTAGTCTTCGAAACCTTTTCTTCTGTAGCTTCTTTCGTCAAGGAGTTTGCGCCCTTTTCCATGTCAGAGGAATTTGCACATTTATCCTTGTCCAAAGAATTTGCACTTTTGCCTTTATTCAAAGAATCTGTAGTCTTTGTTTGATTCTTGCCCAGTTCAAGAAAGCTGCTCAGTCCCCCTACTTTTTGCGTGTTTTTCTTTTTCTCTGCAATAATATTTTTAGATGTTTCTCTCTTATGATTGGAAGAGTCTACTTCCATCTTATCCGCGCTAGACGATGTGGACGGATTTACCAGCTTATTACCAGCCTTTCCAAATAAATTGTCGAAACCTTTCCTGTCGGCATTTTTCTTTTTGGCAACCTGCTTCTCTTCTGGGCTCGTTGCTTTTCTTTCATTGACCGCCTCCAATACCGATGACTGTACTTTCTCGCAAGCAGCAGATTCGCCCTCCCTTGACACAGCACCCCAACGGAACATGTGCATTTCCTCATCATTACGTTCGTTATTCTCAATGCACTTGATACCACTGAACTTAACGTCCCCGTCTTCAGCTAACCCAAGCAACTGCATTTCGGGAAGTACTTTTTGAAGACTATAAACATGCTTGGAGATAATTTTGCTGTATTTTACTTTGGCTGTTGACAGATCTTTCTCTTTTACAATCTCAACTCGCATACCATCGTCATGCAAGTGACCCATTAGCAGAAACACACATTCGAACTGTTTCTTCTCTTTGTACTTCTGCCAAAATTCCCACAAAATCTGCTTTGCGATGTTCACGTGAACTTCCAGTTCCTTGCTCAACCATTTATATGTTACCTACGGTTATTTTATTTAATTAACATATTATTCCCCCCAAAATATATGTAATGTAATTATAACTAATAAAAAATTGGCAATAATAAAATATTATATACAATATATATATTATATACAATATATATATATATTATATAATAAAATATTATATACAATATATATATATTATATAATAAAATATTATATACAATATATATATATATATTATATAATAAAATATTATATACAATATATATATATATTATATAATAAAATATTATATACAATATATATATATTATATAATAAAATATTATATACAATATATATATTTTTCGACTAAACAATATTAGAAATCATTAACACAATAGAAATTTAAACGTCCTGTTGCGGATAATCGAGAAACGTGAATAAAGATACTCACCAGTTTGTCATCGTCGAATATATATCCCGCTACAGTTTCCAAATATTCGTGCTGAGATTCCATCATCATGTTTAATCGAGTTGTTTAGTTTTACGACGAATTATTTCCATGAGAATTAAACAATTCGATGTTATGTCGCTTTTCTTAACATATACATGCAGAACCCGCTAACCGAGTAGTCTTTCAGGATTACCAATCGTAATGCAAAAGTTGTTACATTATGAATGATTCATCAAGAATTTCTAATTCAGTGTTGTTAAACAGTGATGTAACTCAGAAAAGAGGAGTTTTAACGGTCTGTAATCTTCGTTCGCGTTTAACAATTTGAACGATTGAAATTTCGAAATTTCAAATATTGCAACCGATGGATCGTGTCGATAAATGGTAACACTGTTTTACCAGAGGTCACTTCAGAGTGAAAGTGTTTCTGTTAAATGGACTAGCCAGTGTTCACATAACAAACAAGTTCAATTAACGATTTCCTCTCGTTGGCAGTTAACTATATGCTGCGGGATCATTTTGAGTGGAAAACTTCCATCTGTATGTAAAGCCGGGAGAAGGGAAGTATGGTTTCGGTGATGCAACCATTTATGGTGAGTGGAGAATATTGTAAAGACGAAACAAGTTGCCGGCAGTTTTCTTCTGCTTTTGGGGAGATATCGTTTCCGTAGAGTCATCGGAGGATCTTGAAAATTAAACGACTGTATCCGATTGTATCGTAGGATGTTGAGAGCTCGAGAAGTTACATCGACGAACTATACTCGCTGGATCCACAGAAATGCTTAGAAGCTATTATGTGAGTAATAATCGTATCTAACCTCCAAACTTACTGTTTACTGAAGATCGTTATTTATTAAAAATCACTGTAACGTACGGTGTAAACAGAGCATTAGAAGGATAATACGATCGAAATCACTTTACTGTCTTTCATACTCCCCTCCGTTAATTCTAACATTATAATTTTTATTATAACCAAACAACTGCATTAAATATAATTTATAAAGATTTATTTATATTTATTTTTTTTTTGTTATTTATAGATGTCTAAAAAATTCTGTGATTGGAAGCAATAGGCAGAAAGGATCTGTAATAGCGCAAGGTGTAGTACCTCGTTTGTTGCAACTTCTCGGAGATTTGTCAGATAGAATTGGAGACAATATAAGGCTCGAGGCTGCAGTGACTTTGGGTTCTTTGGCCAAAGGAACGGACCAACACGTCCTGGCACTTATAGATCTTGGTGTAGTGCCATTGCTTTTTCAGGTTATATTATCCACGCCAGTCACAGAAACGCCGTTGGAAGGAAAACCAAAGATAACGGATCTGTTGAATGAGGCATGCCTACGTTGCTTGAGAACAGTATTTCAACATCCGGCAGCACCAGTTCACTCGATATATCAGGATCCCGCACTAGTGCCAAGATTAGTATCGTTAGCGAATCAATGTGTCACTTGTCAAATTTGTGTGGCAACAATTTTAACAACAGCATGCAAGGTATACAAAGAGATAACAAAATCAAGTCTACTGACAACAAACAATTCCTTGCACAATTTGTAAACTTACATTAAACAAATTTTTTCCTAGACGACAGAAGAGCAAAGTGCTTTGGCCAAAGGAGGCGCAGTAGAAACATTAGCAATGCAGTTGGATTCTCCATTACCTGACGTTCAGTTGTCGGCTTTAGCATGCTTGGCAAATATGTGTTATAAGAATTATAGGGTATGTGTTATGGTTGCGTCGGCAACTACCAGTAATACACCGCAGGGGAGGCTTGTACCTGCAGCATTAGGACAGTTAATGGGTCGTGAGAAAAGCTCGTTAATTCAACTTGAAGCTGCAAGATGTGTTACGTATATGCATAGGACTGGAGTTTTACTATACAAAGATCCAAGAATTATATACCGTGCTTTGCCTTGTTTGGTGCGACTCTGTCATCGAGATCATCCACCGCGTGAAAGAGTAGCAGCGGCCGAAACTCTGGCTTTCCTCACCGAAGTTAATACCGAATTGCAACGTCTAGCTTCCATTAGCAATCATTTAATTCCCACTCTTGCAGAATTATTGCGATCTCATCCGCATGCAAGTATATTATAACGATTTACGTATTTATTTTCCATGCATTGCCACTGTTAATTTTAAACGTTCATAAATTTTTTTTTAGGTGCAAGATGCAACGTTGACGCAAGATATGCGACAAGCTGCGTTCAGGGCATTTGCCTCTCTTGGTGCTAATGACGAAGATATTAGGAAACGTATTATCGAGACAGAAAGTCTTATGGAGCAAGTGGTGGCGGGCCTTCAGGATCCAGGGGGTTCTCACGTACGTTTAGCAGCAGTTAGATGTCTTCATTCTCTTTCTAGAAGCGTCCAACAACTTCGAACGACATTTCAAGATCACGCTGTTTGGAGACCACTTATGCAGTTGTTACACGGCGCGGACAAGGGATTGGAAGGTAAAATATAATATTTTTACATTTTACACTATTGTACGAATTGTTTATTAAAATAATATAATTCATGCAAAATGGTGTGTTTCATCCTTTAAAACGTTTCAATCACACTAAAATTCAATTCGCTGAAGTGAACGATAAAGATTTATATTCCATGTTTTTTGCAATATAATTTTTAATTATTAATTAATATGATTGCATTGTGTAGGTAGAGGTGAAAGCGAAGTTGATTTATTAACTGTTGCCTCGAGTACTTTATGTAACCTGTTGTTGGAATTTAGTCCAAGCAAAGAACCGATTCTTGAATCTGGAGGGATAGAGTTATTATGCTCGCTCACAAAACGATGTACACCGGCGTTGCGATTAAATGGAATTTGGGCTTTAATGAACGTGGCTTTTCAAGCGGAACAGCAAGTAAAATTGCAGATTTTACAATGTTTGGGAACAGATCAAATCTTTTGTCTTCTGGCCGATCAAGATATACCAGTTTTAATGAAGACATTAGGTTTATTGCGGAACTTGCTCTCTACGAAAGCACACATAGATCGTATAATGGGAGAGCACGCTGCTCACGTTATGCAAGCTGTTATATTAGTTTTGGAAGACCCGAGACATCCAGCAGATGTAAAGGAACAAGCTCTCTGTATTTTAGCGAATGTAGCCGATGGAAACAGAGCGAAGGATCATATTATGGCCAATGAAGATGTGCTTAAGAAACTTATGGATTATATGGTTTGTAATAAACATATTCTATCTTTTTTTTTTCTCTTTTTTATTTTCCATTCTTTATTTATCATCTTTTTTTCTATTTATTTAAATAATACAATAATAAAATGTCTTCGTCATTCTATAATCTTTATATAATTCGCACTTCAATAACAAGTTATTAAAGTTTTTTTACCAGAAATCTAACATTTATGGTACTGATGTAGATGCATAGCAATGTAAAATTGCAAGTTGCTGCAGTTTTTTGCGTGTGTAACCTAGTCTGGAGGGAAGAACCTGGTGCTGCACAACGGCAAGCACGTTTGAAAGAACTAGGCTTTTATCGTATTCTGCAACAATTACGTCATAGCAAAGATCTTCAATTATTTGATAAGTATGACAGACAATCTTTGGATATTCTTTTGTACTTTTATTTATTTAAAAGTGACTTTAACTGTCCTTGTAAATTATAATAATCTAATAAGATAAGATTGGAGAGATTTTAATGTAATCAATATAAAAATATTTTTTCTTGAATATTTCTGATTTTTAATATACATATGTTTGTTTTGTTCCAGAGTCAGAACAGCTATGGCACAATTCTATGATGCTTAAATTTCGAACGCGTTATTGATGATAATTAGGTTTTGATTTAGAGTTCTTTTATACGTGAAATACAATTATATTTTGGTGTCAACGCTGTGATTCTGTATTTTGTTAATACATAAACATTTTATATTTATATAGGAAATATACAAAAACAATATTCCTGATAATGTAATCTGTTTACATTGTATTTATTTTATTTAAAAAAGAAAGCAGTATGCGATATTTCATTATATTAAAAAAGAAAATGATGTAATAATTGTATCATACATTTTTTAAATATTGATTAATACAGCGATAATTCGTAAAAAAAAACTCGATTGCACAATGTGGAATGATAACAAAAGTATTCGTATGATATACATATTTTGTTATAAATAATTGTTATAAATAGGAAAAGTGATAGTATTATCACAAAAAAAATATTTTTAATGTACTTGAAAGAAGTATATGACTAGTATTCTTACAAGCTATCACTGATTTTTTAATCTTTGGTATACAGCTTGAAAAATTATTTACGAAAATTTAAATATTTTTGATTCTTACAATTATTTTATTATTTTTATTAGATCTAACGAATTTGGAATGTTGAAATTGAAATAAATATGAGATATCCAAATACAAACGTAAGAAACATTTGGAAAAAATAAAATATCTCGCGTGACTGTTGCTATGAATTGCAACTAATCATATGTCAGTATCGATAAATTTGAATATTAAAAAAAATTAAGCAGATGCATTACTGTCACTGGAAAGATTTTCCATTGGATTGTTGGCCAAAGGATCCAGTTCAGCAAACAAATCCAACCAGGAATTACCTTTTAGTTTACCAGTCTTATTTTTTTTCTAAGAAAAAATAACGACAAAAAAGTTATTAACACTTTAAATATTTTCAATCTGATTCTTGCAACGAACGCTCAACAACACTAATGATTTTTACTTACTTTGTCGCCTGTGCTGGTAGTAGGCATACTCTTCTGTCCAATACCAAGCGTTGCATCACCCAAACTTTGTTTTAATATATTTGGTGGTAAAAATGTATTGTGTGATATTGATTCCCACTCACTATCATTGTTCTGTTTATCAGTGAGAATATCATTCAAAAGTACCATATTTTCGGATGTGAGAGACTGTAAAGATTGTTCTCTTGAATTTTGTTCCTCTAAGGAAGAGAATTTAGCCAAATTAAAATTTGTATCAGATTTGTCAAATATACCCATTATTAAACTTTGCTCATCAAACTTTTTATCAAGTTCTAATTGATTTCCTTCTTGTATATCGTTATGAGTGGCATTATTATCTAGAATTAAATTTTCAAAAAGTTCATCGAAATCTTTCTTATGTTCGACGTTAGAGGTTGACTGTGATGTAATTTCATCGTTTGGAGAACTGGAATTTATATCTAATCCTTCTAATCCTAACATATCTATTGTCTCATACTCAATATCCAATAGTTTTTCACTTTCTTTGTTGTCTTCAACTGTGTTTTCTTGGGACGATTTTACTTCTTCAGCTTTCTCAATAGTGTCATGATAATCCATGTCAAAAAATGACAACCTGTAATAAAAAAAAGAAAAAATATATTTTATCAGTAGAATTTATCTTGTTATTAGCACTTTTTGAAATTTATAGCTTACTTCTCTTTTTCGTCAAGATCATTGTCACCTCCAGTTTCTTGAGCTAATTTACTCGATGGTTCAGCTAATTCTCTCACTACCATAAAATTGTATCGTTGGTAGCCTTTAAAACTGTTCGCTATTGTGGAATATGCTTGTGCAGACTTTTCGGTGAAACTGAGAAGAGTACTCTGATATAAAACTAAAGCGTGGCTAAACATATTACACCTTGCTGCTGCTAACAGATCTACCTTTTGAAGACAATCTAAAGCCAGATTATCAAACGCTATTTTACCTCTGTATAAACAAAAAACAAAAGAAGAGAAAAGTTTAAAATACCTATAGGTGCACATAGAATTTAGATATTAATAACAATCAGCAGTACGTACTGTCTTACGCATGTTTGAACTTTGCGAAATCTTTCCAATTGTTTCGATGTGTCAGGATCTAATTCCTGAGAGATGTTTTTCATCCATGACAAAGCAGCTCTGTACTCCGTACGAGCTTTCTCCATTGCCTGAACCTTTTGTAACGTATCTTCGATAGCTCTTTGTCTAAATGTTTCCACTTCTTGGTACAACCGTTCCAATGGAGCGCTCAATGCGAGCCTTTGCTGGCCAGAATATGATAACGACTTTCCAACTGTTATCATCATTTTGCCAGCTCTGGTTTTGTCCTGTTTGCCAGCATCTTTGAGGAACCGTCCCATTGCATTTTCTTCTTGCGCAAGAACTGCATGGTATATATCGATATATCGCCATAGTTATTTGTATTATCTTTAAATCCCTTCTCATATTCATTAACTTCAACTCGCGGTTCGGATAATAATAACTTACAGTGGTTTAGATAATAATAATATCAACTTACAGCACAATCGCTCCTGGTATCTGTCGATGATTCTTTGCAAATTCAAACAAGATTTCTGAATACTGTGAAACAATTCTAACTTGGCGTCCAGTTCTGCGTCTGACGCCACTATGCACTCATCCTCCTTTTTCCCCAGCTTTCGCGACAAAGCCTGTTTCGTCACCCAAAACTGATGCTGCATTTTTGTGATGGCAGAGTCGTCGTGGATATTGGTCCTTTGTATCCAACGGTCAAAATTGTTTCCCGACGCGCCTGGTCCACTTTTATTGCTGAAAAATGAAAAAATGTGTAGAGAGGTTTATGGAAAAAACGTCGCAAAGGATAACAAAACGACACGTTTCATTCTAAAGCGAGCGAGCGCGTTTTATCAGTTACGAACAATATGCATTGTCCACGTTATGTTAAATTATTACGACATTATTAATACATTTTTCACGAGCGTGAAATAGTCGATCAATATTGATAATAATTTCAATGGGAATTGATATTGAAACACTTACTATGTATTCATAATGAAAGACGATTTGAAAATGCGAAATGTGGTTAATGCTTACTTAAAGAGACACGCAAATATGACTTCTAAGTAAGTAGTTAGCTTGTAAGTATCATCACTTCTTTAACACGCATGATTAGTGTTTTTTTTCCTTTTCTTTTTTTTTTTTAAATTACAAACGCATTACGTTTCCACTATAATATCAACGGAAAGACCGACACATTCTCTCCCCTTGATTTGACAGATCGAACTGACATATAGTTTACTATTGCTAATTGCCCACCTAAAAACCGCTTAAGGCGTGATTTTAATGAATGCGATTCCAACGGGAATACTGACGGTATGGCGTATCGACAAAGAATTTCTTAAAAAACAACGTCACGATTGTTTGACAAAACAATCTCATTATTATTTTTGCGAATTCGCGACAAAGAGAAATGTTATTAACCTCGTTGAATAAAGAGGCAATTACTTATAGTAATATTAATATAATAACTTATTAATATACTAACTTATAGTAACATTAATTTCGGACATCACTTTTATTATATATATTATACACTATATATTATATATTGTGTATTATTTGCATTATATTATACATGTTATATTTATATTTTATATTATACATTATATATAATAAATATAATGATACGATATATCAAATATAAATAATACAAAGCAATAATATAATAATTATATATAAATATATTACACATTATTTTTAAAAAATAATTTATTCTAAATACACGTACGATTGTGTTGAAAAAGAATATCATTAACAAAATAATCTCCTTGTTATTTCGCATGTTTATTGTTGATTGACAAACATATTATTAATCTCTTTTGAATAAAAAGGTAATTATAATAAAATTAATTTCGAACATCATTTTATTATATATTACATGTATATATAAATATTTAATATGTAATACATATAAATATATAAATATGATATAATAAAATATAAATAATAAATACAAAATATTGATATAATAACTGAATTCAATAATTACTTCACATCGATCATCGATGCACATGGATATGTATTTAAGGCAAAAATTAAAAAATATTAACATTGCGGAGTGAAATGAAAATTACATTTTCCATGTATTATTCAAATTGTATTATTTATCGTGTACAATAGAACTCGAAATTTTCGTAATATTGAAGTTATCTTAGAAAATGCAGAATCTAACGAATTTAATATATTCCGCGAGAGAGTGGTAAAATTAAATTTTACCGAACGTGCAATCGTAATTTGTACGTTCGTTTCTTGGGTTTTTATATTTCAAAAAGTGGACAATTACCATAGAAAGAAAGTCAGTATTGTCGCACGCGGAACAATTTACCCGTCTCTATCCTGTTTTTTCTTTTTTTTTTTTGTTACGTGGATAACAAAATGTTGGAAAAAGGGTCAAGTTGTTCCATCTGTTCTGTTTCTAGGTCGTCGTGACGAGCATAGATTATGAGGGAAAACAGCAAAAAGGCAATGGCGGCTATTCTTCGGACGGTCATCGAATTTATCACGAAAAATTTCGGAAAAATGTGATCCCCGTGTCGATACATTGCGAGCAAAATCGAGGTATGTTCTTACTTTTTTTTTTCTTTTTTTTGGTTCTCTCTCTCTCTCTCTCTCGTTGAACTTAACGACATTCGACGATCATTCGTACTTGGCACATTCTGACGGGGATGTCACATGCAACCACATGTGGATCTGGAATTAACAGGCAGTTTCCTGTACGAACAAATAATCATGAAGCTCATTTTTGTTTATTTTCATTCATGTTTGTCGTATTCGCTCTATCAATGTTGGACAGAGCGAATGTAACAAAACGCATATTTGGAGAATTTTCTCCGTGGCTTGCACGGTAGAATCGGTATTATATTGAAGTATGTTTTATTTATAATCTGTATGAACACGTAGCTGATACGTTAATTTCCTATTTTTTAATGTACGTTCCAAGATAAGAATGCAAATATGATATTAATAACAGGAGGATATGTATTTCCAACCTGTTCTGAAATGTAATTGTGTTTGAAAATATGTATATTGTATTTCTGTCACGTAAGTTGTTATTCAAGTGTATATAATTATAGTTGGTATAGATTGTATCTTTTATATTTCTAATTGTTAACACAACCTGTTCTGAAATGTAATTGTGTTTGAAAATATGTATATTGTATTTCTGTCACGTAAGTTGTTATTCAAGTGTATATAATTATAGTTGGTATAGATTGTATCTTTTATATTTCTAATTGTTAACATGATAACATTGTATTCAAATAATTCTTTTGTTACTTCACTCGATTTACTTTTATATTTTTATATTTTGTGTACTTTTATATTTTTTTCTATAGTACTAATCCTATTTTAAAGTAGATTACTTTTGTTATGATAACATTGTATTCAAATAATTCTTTTGTTACTTCACTCGATTTACTTTTATATTTTTATATTTTGTGTACTTTTATATTTTTTTCTATAGTACTAATCCTATTTTAAAGTAGATTACTTTTGTTACTTATCACTGAATTGTATCAATATGATTATACATTATTTTTTACACATTTTTAATGCGATTATGTATGTTAGTTTCTCATTGGATTTTTGTTATTGTTATGTTCTTATATATAGAATAAATTATCTCTATTTATAATTATGTTTGTTTCTTTTATTTCAACATTTTGTTCCTATCCTTGTGCAATTATTATATCATAAACTAATGAATGTTTATTGTTAATTCTTGGAATC
>NIPQ01116664.1:0-13483 GCA_002806875.1 Lepidotrigona ventralis hoosana
CCATGCACACTCACACATACACACACACACACACACACACACACAAAGCTACATAGATACATATGTAAAGACACGGGACGTTTTAAACGAAAGCGTGCTCAGGTCGGTACGAAGAAGAAATTTTATCGAAGACCTCGATCGCGAGTCGCCTGGTAGTGTGTCGAATCTAATTTATTATTTCAATGGTCGTTGACGCCATTAAATGTATGTAAAAATCGTGCGTGCCGTTTTTTAATCGCGTCGCAGCGACCGGGAGACGATCGTGTGTGATATTATTCCGTTCTCGACTCGTAGCCATATATACACGGATGTTATATACGTTTGTTTGTAATATTTTTGTAAATTAATTCGTTCACGGGAACGTGTAGATAGGTTTAGAAAATCGGGAAAAGGGTTGGGGGCTCCGTTACAATTGTCAGGGTATTCATTGCTCGACGTAAGAGACTCATCCCGTGTCGCTGCCGGCGACGATGGTGTTTTTTCGTGTGTCAATGACGAGGAACAGAAGATATAATTGTTCCATCGATCGTTCTCAGTATTTATGCGAGCGAACGGTTAATCGATCACGAAACGCCGGTCGATCGACGTCGTCTCTGCGAGGCCCTCGCGTTTTATTTCGCGTTAGGAAGATATTAATCTCGGAACGTCTATATTAACACAGCTCTAATTAGTAATATTAGCATGACGAGAAACATCGTGTCAGTCTTTTATTAGCTCCGAATAAAATCCGCCTGATTTGTTTCAAACTCTTCGCGATCGTGTAGCTCGATTATTCGTCGATTATTCGGGGGACGTTAGTTAATAGTTGTGTCGCTTACGATCATTATTCTTGCTATCCAGTTTCGTCGATTCGTTCATTCCTGCGTGTTAGAGGTACTCTGTTCATTCCGCGTGTAACATAGTTAGCTGTTAACTAGACGAGATTAAGTTTCGCCCGATTAAATAATTTCCCTTGTAAGTCATCCGAGGTATCCTTCGATTTTTCGATTTTTATCCGGATCCATTTGTCCTTCGAGGTAATGAGCAATTCACGTTCGCCGGTGATTCGAAATTTTTATTATAAAGAAAGGGAAAGAGATGAAGCGAGGAAACGCGTGTGAATGCGAGTGTGTGCAATTGGAACGCGTGCGTCATCGAGCATTGGATGTTGAAGAATTGAAAAGGAGGAGAGAAGACAGAGGGGAAACAACGGGGGAAAAGTGTTTGAGAAAAGAAGTGAGAATGGCCGTTTGGTGCCGTTTTGGGCTCGCTTTCACGTGATGCTACTATTACTAATCTAAGTCTACATGTATTGTGTATAATGGACTTAAAGACTCGATATAACATAGAAAGACTCTCCTGTAAATAGTTGAAGAGGAAAAAGGAAGAAGAAGAAGAAGAAGAAGAAGAAAAAAAAGGAACATTGTCGAGGCATTAGGGATTTGCGAATATTGTGTCACTCTGCGAATGAATGAGTTTATCGATAGTGTGGTCTATAAAAGTCTATATATATAAATATATAAATATAATTATAAATACACACGCGAGGAAACACACATACACCCACTCACCCACCCACACGCACACACAACATACAACACACACGTACAATGCGTTGCGCGTATCTCCCGGCTGCATTTAATTTTTACTTTTGAAATCTCGAATTTCTCGAATGAAAGAAAGATAAAGATTTAAAAAAAAAAAAAATGAAAAAGAAACAAAGAAAAATGGGACGACCGTCGATTCTCACGAGCCGACAGCTCGGAACGAAAGGCACTTTCTCGTTTTATCGTATCACGATTGATCGTGTCGCGAACGAATGATGAGTAAACGAGCAAAACAAATGAAAAAGAAAAAAAAAGAGGAAAAATTAAGAAAAAGAACGAGGATGATTGATCGATCGATTTCGAGTGGACACGAAGTTCTTCAATGTCGATTCACGTAGCACGAAGATCGAGGTCATTTCGTTTACGCGAATATTTCTTTCCTTTTTTTTGTATAGTAGCCGCTGTTACCTTGCGAATAATTCTATATTGTACATGTTTAAACGTTCCCTGTTATGTTTGTTGTATATTTCGGATAGGTCTGTAAAGTAAAAAAGAAAAAAAAAAAAAAGAAAAATGAAAAAAAACAAATTTANTTTTCAAACGAGCGTAGGAAAGACGGGATCTAGCGTTATTACATTTCACTGGTTCATCGAAATCTTCAAGGTTTATCGGCCAGATAATACTTTGCCAAACGATCTGTTTCTTTGTTTCTATAATACATGTCGACAAATGAAAAAAAGAAAAATTTTAACCCGCGTTCGTTGTGTTTACGAACTAAATGACGAACCAGCGCGATCATATCAAATTATCAAAGGTATCGAGTGAACATTGCTGAATCGATATTTCCGTTCGTTGAGAATTTCTTTCGTGTAAATCCGAACGCTCTTAAATCATAGTAGTGTGTAAAAGAAAACGTCGAATGCTACTATTTTTTACGAAAAATCCGTTCGCGAGTCGAATCCGTTGTTTTACAAAGTATATATTCTCCATTGCGCGTGTTCACTCCAAATTTTCGGAAAAACACGCGGATCATTGGAACATGCGAAGACAGAGAGAGAAAAAAAAAAATCTATTTTTTAATTGAACGAGAAAAGGAAAACAAGGGACACGTTCGAGATTCAAGCTTCCTTCTTGCTGCTCGAGCGATTTTTTTCGAATTGTTCAGTATTATCCTGTGCCGTATGAGAAAAACGAGGAAGTTGTTCAAAGAATCTACAATAAATCCGAGAGCTCTTTAGATCAGTTGAAAATTCCTAGAGAAACTTTATCTATCTGGATTTTATTTCATTAAGTATTGTATGATAAGTTGCCTTGTAAAAATGTACCGATTTTACCGAGAAATTAAATGTGTTACTGAAAGAAAAAGAAAAAACCAACTTCTGAACTGTTTCATCGACCTTTTTTTTCAATAAAAAAAAAAAAAAAAAGTTAGTGAGGTAGAAATTCATGAATTTATAAGTAGTCGTAATTGTAAGTAACGAGAATTATCATTTTCACTGTACTTTCTTTGTATAAGACTGACATTGTTTGTATAATGCTTAAAAAAGAAAAGGGGAAATGAAAAGAAAAGATATGATCTTGTTAGGTACGTCAAGATTTATACACGTAAATTAATGTGTCTACGATTATATGTGTTTAGATCACAGAAGGACTTATATCATACTGTAAATAGAACACTTAAGAAATCGCATTTTCTAGCTCGAATTAAGCTTTAGCGTTAAGTCTTTATCTAATAGAATCGTCTTGAAAAGAATATACATACTTAAATAAAAACAGCAATTCGTGAACATGAGGATCCAAAGCTGTCTAAACTGTTTGTTTCCGAATTCCTTGTTTGTCATATTTAAATAAAAGAATTGCAAATAATTAGTTCAATCCGTCATATTCTTCTGTCGAATATATTCTCATATTCTTTCAGTCAGTTTCTTTGCGTCTGTTTTGTTAAACGATCACATGTTATTTGTTACTTTATGTTAGCTTACATTTATGGAATTTAAATCATTTTTCTA
Organism: Lepidotrigona ventralis hoosana; assembly: GCA_002806875.1. Lineage (NCBI taxonomy): Eukaryota > Metazoa > Arthropoda > Insecta > Hymenoptera > Apidae > Lepidotrigona > Lepidotrigona ventralis. Next base: position 3,536 of record NIPQ01116664.1, read on the forward strand.
ACATTGTCGTTGTATAAAGATACGCAATTTTTATTTTTTTATTTTGTTTCTCATTCAACTTATCGTCCGTTGGTATATATTACTCTCTATTGATAAAGAAGGAAATATCTTAGCTTTGATATTGTATCATGATATGGTACGATACCGACGTAACGTAAAATATATAAAAAAATATTTGAAATGAGAAAATAAATCATCAACAAGTTTAGTTTTTATCCTTTTGTTACACGAGTAAAACATTCCCATTGTTTTTTTAAAGCAATAAAAACAATGCTTTTTAAAAGAATAATATACAGGGCTCAATATATATAAAAATTCTGGTTGCAGAACGAAAATTTCACAGACATTTTTCTCGAAGGAAATATTGTAATTTACAAATTTCAAAATTTTACTAACTTGAATTATGAACGAAACGCAAGATGCTTGTTACTACTAAAATAATTTCCTTTATTCGAGTAATTTGTACAATTAATCATAAAACATTGTAAAAATAAATATTATAAATATTTATGCTAGAGACAGTATTCTACGAGCGTCTTAAACAGAATTTTCGACACTCTCCATTCTTCACCTTATCATAAAAATCTAACTAGATGTTTCATCCACCGGCTCTGCCTCCATTTCCTCCAACTGACCAGACGCCAAATCCAATTTCGAAGTCCATGGTTTCTCCATTTCTTGCGTATTCACCTCTTCTATCAAGTTCATTATTCTGATGAAAAATTCGTTCAGTTTCGCCGCTGTACCTCGTCGTAGCTTCTGAAAATTTCTACCTGCACACAGACATGATTAGGTATAAATTACCACGACGATGAATCATTTACTCGATTCAGAAGCCGGAACTAAATCGGAGATCAGATAGAATCGTGTTATCTAGGTCCCTCGCGTTATGTCCTGTCACATGTTGACCGCAACTACTGATAATATAAATAGGACGGTGTGACATGGAACAGTGGAATCAATATTTCTGCCGATCAGTTGTATGTTGTGTACACGTGTGCTGATGAAGAGGGAGGGAGAGCGGTACTTATGTCAACTGGTGCAAGGGAAATGGTTATGCCTTTATGAAATATGAAACAATCACCAGCTCATTTTATATTAACAGTCCGAGTCTATAAATAATTTCTGCTTTGCCAAGGATCTCTGTTGTTTGCAAGTAGCGTGGAATCGAAATTGCGGCGAAACAAAAGAAATATAATATCCTTTCTCTCATTTATAATTGAAAGCTAGATAGTTAGGAGTATTTTTAGAAAGTTCCTCCTTTGAAATTCTATTCTATGGTGAAGTTTCTACCTTAGCTCACAGGTAGATCAAAATGAGATTCTTTTTATTGGATTGCTGAGCTGAAATTTGATTCATAAGAATGACAATGTAACAATATTTTTGTTTTATAACACCGTTCAACTGACGGAGGTCAGATTATTCTTTGGTGTAATTTATTCAAAGTAGGAAATGTTTAACACGTAAATGTAGCAAAGAAAGTAATAAATTTCAAATATCTCAATAATTTTGAATTAACTGGGCCTTTGCTATCTGAGAGTTAAAAGAGTTGGATTCCTAATCGGTTCAAATTTTTTATCGTAAAACCGAAACTCCACTGAGTTCTCATCCTGAATCACCAGACTATGGACTCTTATGCATTTGTGGAACATTTAAAATTTACAAGACGTCATTCAGAAATATTCGAAATATTCAAAGTAAATTAGATTTTTCTACCTAATTGTCATTTCTCTATAGAAATATAAATTTGCACAAATATCTCTTTCTTTAGTATTTACCGGAAGGATAAAAGGCGCTCTTCATCCAGATAGTCTGCTGCGTGAGCGCAGCCATAAACCTCTTCGTAATCAAGCTCTGGCACTCCGGTGTCATCGGTCTCAAGCGACTAATAAACCGTAGAAGATACTCCAGCAGATATCTATTAGAGCTAGGCAATTTTTCCAGGCATCTCTGAGGCTTAGAGCTCCAAACGACGATGTAGCTGAGACTGTCCACGTCCAGTAAAGAATGTTTCAACGTCTCCAGCCATTCGAATAACAATCCTGACAAAATATCCAAGTCAGTTTCCATGGAAAGTCTCTGCCAGGCCGTAGACCTGTGATTCAAGTCCATCTGAAAGTCCACGATGCACGATTCATTTCCTCGACACTGAATTGTATATCCAATTCGTGGTAGAAAATGATTCTTCAACCTGATAGTTCTGCAGGCGTTTCTTCGTTTTGTCAGACAAAGTAACGTTGTCCCTGATTAGAGCTCTAATCGCTTCTTCGGTGCTCACTGTCTCGAGTGCTGCGTTTTGAGCAGCAACTTTCAAGTCCATGTGAGACTGAATCTCCTTGTAACAATCGTTGTCTACAAGATCCTGGCCGTGGATTCCATCACCGAGGACGTCGTCCACGTAATTGTCATCTAACACTGTGAAAAACAATGTTTCTCTACATTTGTCTCGGCCTGTCCTTCTTTCCTCCTTTTAATCTTCTTTACTAATTTCAACGATTTCATTTTAGGTGGAGTACCTGGGAAAGCTGAATCGCAAGATGGAGTGTCCGGAGAGGTGCAAAATACGTCGCTCAACCTTCCAATGTCATCGGACGTTCCTCTCGAGGACGCCTGACTTCCACTCGCACACGCTTTCGTAGAACCTGAAGTGACAATTAGAATGATGAGAAAAAGCTGTCAAGGACTTGCAGTTTAATTTCCTTCTCGATGCTTACTGGAACAGTCGTAAGAATCGGCGAGCGACTCGGCCCACGAGTAAGAGTGCCTGATATTTCCTTTGTTGTCTCTCAGCTTCTCCAAAACGTGAGATATGAATTTCTGTGTGAAAGATGTACTAGAAACGATATAGTTGATCTCGCATGGAGAATTGTCCTCTTGACAGTCGCACAATTGGAGAATTCGCTCGCAAATTGTGAATACGATCTGAAATTTAACAAGTGATCGTTTAGTTGTTCGTTCGATGCGTCGTCTTATGCCAAGATCACGAACGTTTCACTATAGTAAAATAATAATGTCTCATAATCAGACTGTGGATTTTTATGCATTTGTATTATAAATTTTCATTAATAATACATTAAACTATTTTACACTCCCAAAATTATGAATTCGCATAAAAATTCGATATTGTACGTCTTTAGAACAGTAAACGAGTAACTAAAAACACTGAAACAATTTCTAAAGAATGAATATCGCCTATGGTTGCTTATATAATCTGGTCATTTTACATTCAAATGTAAGCTTACGTAATGCAGTAAATCGGATATTCGTGATATTGGCATGAGCGACGTCTTTGATTCTCCGCGAGAGATAAAATGAACCTTTGGAATATATTTGAATGTACGTTGCTCGTATCCGTGCAGTACGTTGTGCTGCTTTTTCAGATGCGACTGCAGACTGCAAGGCTTGCGATCGCCTATTGTGCTACTCAAAGGGAAAACTATCATCTGTGGAAGCACGAAGTGCTCGAACTCCTGGATGCAAAGTATTTGCCCCCGTGTCTGTATGGCGGACGGTCGTTTCATACGTACGAATCGTATCGCATCGTTTGCTCGCACACGAAGACTGTAAATAAGGTAGCACGCGATCAGAACGCCGGTTCTGCCCAGCCCTGAAAAATGTACGTGTCCTTTAAACTTATCTAAACCATGTATGATTAATTGCTTGGTCGATGCTTCGGAAATTTGCATGTTTTATATTTAGAAGCGCCGCACTGGCCCAAATCCATCTTATTTGAGCCGATTGCTCGTATCAATGGAAACGTGGATTTATGTAAACGTAGAAATATGCATATGTGTGAAAGATTTGGAGACTGAAAAAAATTCTGAAATCTACTTTCCCAGTGATAGTGCGATGGATTTTCATTTTAAGGAAATTTATTAGCCTCTAATGTTTACGTCTTGGTACGATTGATTGCAAATTACTGGTCACCCGACACGGTGATATCATTCGAATTTTATAAGAAGCTAAGCTATCTGAAAATTTAGGAAATTCCATTGATTGAAATTTTAATAAAATTCCATAATTTCATTACACGTCGCGAGATAAGTCGATATTGGCACGCGGTAAGTCGATATCGCAATTTTATTAAAAGGGGACGAAACTATCTGAAAATTTATAATTTCAAACGTCTACTACAAGCCAATATTCCAATCTTTAGCAAAGAAAAAGATCCAATCGAATGATTAAATTTTAACAACGCTACGAGTTGATCCTAATTTTTAATGAAACAAACCGGAACGTTCTATCGAATTGGAAACATTCTAAAATTTACTAATTCAAATATTTCTATTTCAATCAACACTACGAATACTGTTCCCGCGGCGACGGATATCTCGAACGAAAGCGAGCCAGAAAATTAATAAAATTTTCACAACACCGCAAGCCCGTTATCATTCAGGAACAGTTGAAATATTTATCCTTAAAGAATAGGTCTGTGGTGCCTATCGATCGTGCCTAATTCGGGAAATAAATTACATGCTCGTGCGCGAACCGTGAATCGGAAACGGAACTCGTAATCGTAGTTGGTCTTGTTTCCGGGGCTAACAAGAGTTACGACGTATCTCCATACCAGTAACCACTTGATAGTAACTATAATCTGTGTTTCCATTTCGCGGATATCGTTGAATATGGTAAAGCGCGTCTGCATGATTCGTAATTAAGTTGCAGAGAGTATACGCGCGGCACGCGTGGAATTTTGGCTATTCGATTAAATCGCCGCTTGACGACGCGACCGGCGAATTCATTGGGCAAAAGAATTCGACATATTCCTCGCGATAAACCGGTCTCGTGCACGGAACAAACCGTGGAAATAAATCATCCCGGTAACGAAAGCGGTTCTGCAATCATTACGGTTGGTATGTTGTGTTATACATGAAAACTGGGGGGATAGCTTCGTGTACGTAATGATCAGGTCTATATAGTAGTTTTACAAGAGGTTGCCCTTAGATCGATTTGTCAGATGCGGGGACTATGGAAAATATGAAGAAAATATTGTAATTTTTCATGATTGTTAAATATGCATGGTCCTTGTTATTGAACAAGCAATCGATCGATACGATCGAGCTCAAGTTGCATCGAGATTCCGAAACTTCCTACAAAGGAAATCCGATGAGAGCGGAATAGTTATTCGATGATATGACTGTTATGTACGTACAGAAGTATTTGCACAGTCGGAATGTAGAAAAATATTTTCTGTGTTATTAACCCTTGAGTAGCGGATAGTTTTATACTCGCTTGCAAGACGATGGCCTGGTCAGATTTGCTTTAATATATTATATTTCTTCTTCTTACGTTGCACGAAAGCAAATTCTTACGATAGTTCCTTCTATCGTAGGATATTTTAATTTTTTAAGATATTCTTCTGTCTAATATCTAATAAGCGGAAACGATATTTTTACTGACGTATATTTATTTCACATTTGTCTTTTAATATCTGTTCAAATGGAAGCAGATTTTTATCGAATATCTCTCTTTCTAAGTTGTATATTTGCTACTGTAACTGATCTGCTTATAAATACAATATTTGGATAATATATAATATTTCATAATTTAATAAATATTCCAGTTTTTGTTTCTTCTACACTCCTACCGTGTGAATACTTTCACCCGTAACTGTAACTTCATATTTTTTTACGAGAAAGTTCCAGGGTTGAATATTTGCACGGAGTTACGACACATGAATACTAGAGCCCCAATTTCTTATCATTGCTTATCTATTATTCGTGCCCATAAATTTTGTTAAAGGATTGAAGCGAGTGAACGTTTAATGGTTTGAAAACACGCTTCTATCCAATTAAAGAATTAGCCATAAAACCACCTGGCAAAGGATGTTAAGTCTTTTATGGCTTTATCCAATGCCACGTCAGGATATTGTTTTACGTGTTAACACTAGAACCGCCTGCCTCTAATGTGTGTGTACTTAATTAATCCTACTGTGTTCTTTCCCTTACTTTCGACGCAGTCGTCTGTTTTCCATCGTTAAAAATTCCCCTGAATTTGCGAGAACGTTCTTTTGTTCCAGTTTTATGACAAAGTTCCACCTTCCCCCTTGTTGAAACGAAGTTCAATTTGAGATGCAAAAGTTGGTATAAATTTACTTTACTTTACAGCAGGCGAGCATATAAATAGGTATGAATAATAACAATTTAATTGAAATTGTTTTTGCTGATACATTCCTGAACATTATCTACTCCTATCTCATATTATACTAATATAAAATAAATGCAGTGCGTATTTTACGCGAGTTGGGGACTGCATACTCCTGTTATGCTCACCACTGCAGATAATTATAATTTAGCCACGGATGTTCGTGCATTAATGGAAAATTTAAACATACAAAAATACGTACAGGTATGCAAAAAAATATCCGAAGTAAAATATTTCTCATGATATTCAGCGAACGAAAGAAATATCTATTTAGCTTCCATTTCTTTAGCTGCGTTCGTAAAAGTATAGATTTGCGCGGGAACGAATAAAACACGCAATCCATGTTCCATTTCCGTGAAAGGAAATGGAACATTAATTTTCCAACATTAATTTTCCTAAAAGCATGAGCATGTTTTTGGCAAATACACAAATAAGCAATCTAGAATCCATCGTTTCAATCTGATATTTCTAGTAGTAAAAATGAAACGAAATTTCCTCTCTCTTTTTCTACATGTGTGTATGCGCGATATTATAACGAGAGTAATAATAGTTCTCTTTCAAATTAGTTGTTTTCTCGATTTAGCCCGTGAAACATATAATTCTTGCCGGCTCCCTCACAATCAGTCGAAAGTTCAAGGAAGATCGTAACGAATGCAAAAATTCAGATGCACCGTTGGGTGAACGCCGCGTGTTGCAGCACGCAATGCACCAAAGCAGATATCGTTCTGGCTGAACGCGTTTCACACGTGGCTTAGATCGATACAATGTGTCAAAAGTTAAGAATCATTGGTTGATAAAGGATGGCCGTGTGAAAGTGAATTAAGAACGTTTGAAACATCGATAACTCCATCCCCCGCGAATTAAAAGTTTTATTTAAGCGATGACGGTACGTGTTTGCTCGTTTTCTCGTCACGATAACATCTCTCTGGAAACGCTTTCGCGTCGATTTTACCATTGAATTGAAGAAAATGACGACTGCAATTTAGCGATAAGGAATCGAAGAATGATCGAAAGTAAGCGCTATTGATAGGTATTTTTTGTCAGAAAAAAAAAAAAAAAAATTGGGTCGGTGCATCTATCGAAAAGAATCGATTTACCGGCATGACAGTGAATTGCCACTCTTCCCTCTTGCACAGCAAAGGCCACGACCTTGACCATATCCAGAAGTTTGCTCATGGTCGCATCCCCGTAGTCCTTCAATGCAAAATTGTAATAGTAAACTGTAACAAATTGTCGAGACTGTCGTGATATTGTAATCCTTTGATATTTAGAGGAGGAAAATTGTAAGTAGAAAAAATTGTCATAGAAAAATATAATTGTTATTACGATTGTCGTAAAGTTTCGTTTCGTCTGCATGGTTATACGATTCTGCTGCATTGCATGTTGCAGTTAAACTTCTTCGATCTGACTCACCCGAAATCGAAGTTGATTTACCTGGCTAGATTTCATTTAAATGCGACTCAGTTTCGTCGTGATTAAATAGCTATTGTTTTTGTGTTTTTATTACAGTCCATTTGTAGTTCAACTCTTATAACACTTTCGGGATTGAATATTTTTTAATGTGTGAATGAAGTTTCCCTTTTATCATTTATTAACAATCGAATTTATGTAGAGAAGATAAATATTTACGAAACGGTACGAAGCAGCAAGTGTGAAAGGATTGACATTATTAATATTATTAATATTATTTTGTTTATTTTATTAACACTGGTGTCTTTTGTATAATTGTCTAACTTCCATGAATTTTCATCGAACTTTATTAATGTTCAATTCTTTTAAATCAGTATGACTTTTGACTGACTCGTATAATGTAACGTTCCCTTTTTATTTTTCTGTTTGCGGTTGAAAATATGTTTTAATACTTACTGCCATGTTTCATGAAGACATTCGGGTCGTAAGTAAAACCACTTTCTTCCAAGGGACCACCACAGCTTGCATGCTCGCCAGGTGTTTGCAGGTTTATTATGGTTTTTATGCTCCACCCTTGAAACTGTGCGATTATGTCCTTTTTTATTATTTGTGCAGTGTTCGGCCGGGCCATCGCAAGAACGTCGTCTGTTACCCTTTTAAAAGAATTATTTGACCCTTATTTTTCTTATTCATTTTCCAATAATTAACTTAATATCAAACAGAGACAAAAAGATTTGGATAAAAAAGATTCTCTTTCTATTCTCATTTCCCAATTTTTTCCTTACAAAGAACCATTCTCAAATTTTTCATTAATCAATGCTCCAATGACTAATCGTTCCAGTATTCTGGCAATTGAGGTTTCGTAATCGTAATTTAAGGAAAGATCGATTTAAAAGGAAATCAAATTTATCATCGTTACAATGATCTCCACCCCAGTTAATTTACGACTATCTTAGATTACGTGACGAGTTTAATTTCGTTCACAGTGGGAAGTCCACAGCGTCGTGATAATAATCGATTCAATTTCTTTCCGAGATGAAAATAGAAACGAACTAAACTGCAAATTTCGTTTCTACATATGGAGGATGAAAGCAGAAGCCTGCGTGCATGGAAACTAAAATTTGTTTCTCCTCGTAAACTTTTATCGGGATCTTACCAATGCGAAAAAATGTTCTGTATCGCCATGTGCACTGGCGGCCATGCTTTCGAGTTTTCATATTTGCATCTGGAACCGCCGCAAAAGATCGCGCACTGNTTTTCATATTTGCATCTGGAACCGCCGCAAAAGATCGCGCACTGTATGGCTTGCGGCGTGAATTTCCTCAAATTCTCGGAGAATTTATTGTAACCAGCCTGGACCTCGCACAGATCCACTTGGCCCGCTTGAAAACCTGCTGGTACCAGTGAGCTTACATCCATTCTGCAAATAATATTCGACCGCCGATTTATAATTTCTCTTTCGTACCTTTACGATTGAAATTAAATATCAAACTTCAAATTATTCTCTGCTATATATTTTCTATATTAATTTATTCTATATTAATTTATTTTTAATAATTTCTAAACTTAATTTATTTCAAGTGTGAGAAATGAGAAAGTATTATTATATTAAATTAAATAATTTGTTCCAATGTCTCTCCCCTAAATTTTATTTTCTTTTATTCGTTCAAATGAATGAAAGATCAGCGTACATGTTTAAAAATAATCACGCCCCTTCCATCCATCTCATCGCCGTAAGGAAATTGAATTTTCCCCTAAATTCCCCCCTCTCTGTCCCTGTCAGACACGTTTGACAATTGAAGTAGAATCTTTTTCCAGCGATTTTCTCTACGCAAGAATGCACGACACAGCGTAACAATCAATGCAAAAAAGCACTTCACGTACAGAGGTAAGCGCATAGCGACTGGTAATACCTCGCCACTATCACAGTATTTTATCTATCATTCTATCATGCAGATTGCGCCTGCGTCAGTTCTATTACTATGAAACCGCCTTTGTTTCATTCCATCCTTCTGTACACCCTGTTTTACAACACTCCAAGTTTGCTATAATCGAGTTCTACAATTTCCCGGACAGAACTAAACTCCCCAAGGGCTTTCAAATAATTCTCCACGATGACCAAGCTCGGTGATTGACTTTACAAAATTTCGTGGCGATTCTTTAATAAATTGATTTAATCAACACCCAATAATATTTCCTCTTGGAACATTGCGAAGAAATATAGAAATTTTTGAAATAAATTATTTAATGAAATATCATTAGATAGTTGATACTTCTTACATTTGATTTATTTAATAATTTTAAATAAAATACAATAAAAATTTCACTTGTCTAATACATTAAGTTCTTATTCATCATTTCACAAAAATTTCACTTGTCTAATACATTAAGTTC
>NIPQ01116680.1:0-33770 GCA_002806875.1 Lepidotrigona ventralis hoosana
GTTTCCATGTATTATGGCATCAGGAAGGCCATTTTCTTTTACTTCACCTCTTTACGAGTTATTTTCAATTTCAATAGTTGATCCTCCCATTGATTATTCCTGCAGATTCAATACAATAGTAATTATTTCATTGCATACCTCTATCACGGTTTATTTCATTTCAAGTCAAGCTACTTCCTTCTCGCTTCAAGTTTGGTGAACGTGAAGATAATGTAACTGTCTTGTTATGAAATTATCTTCATTGCTATTGATATTTCATTGCATACCTCTATCACGGTTTATTTCATTTCAAGTCAAGCTACTTCCTTCTCGCTTCAAGTTTGGTGAACGTGAAGATAATGTAACTGTCTTGTTATGAAATTATCTTCATTGCTATTGTTATTCTTACATATATTATCACCATAATCATATTCATCATCATCTTCACCATCATCACTATCATCATCATCATCATCATCAAAAGATAATGTAACTGTCTTGTTATGAAATTATCTTCATTGCTATTGTTATTCTTACATATATTATCACCATAATCATATTCATCATCATCTTCACCATCATCACTATCATCATCATCATCATCATCACCTTCACCATCATTATTATCATTATCATCTTCACCATCATTATTATCTTTATCATAGTCATAATCATCGTAATCATCATCATTATTATCATCAACATTTCCTTCTGCGTTTCTGTTAATACCCTATTGATATTTATTGATACGGAATTACACTCACTTATTACACTTCTCTAAAATTCTGCAATATTATTCAATACAATGTTTCCCCCATGATTACTTTTTATGCTGCAGCGCCATTTGCTCTCACTATGCCCCTCTGCATAATGTTCTGCAAGACATTTTTGTTGAATGTACTAGTTATTCATAGCTTATTGCCCTTATGTCTTCATACACATTTAACGTGCATATTACACACAAGTCTGTTTTATTATAAATAACTTTCTTTTCTTCTCTTTAACGGGAGGCTACTGTATAACCACGGATAAAAACCTTATCTTGAAATTAATTTCAAAATTTGGGGGTAGTAGTGGGACACCTGTAAATGGCAACGAATATCCAAGACAAGCAGCAAGGTTATCCCAACATTTAGGTGTTTATCAACAGTAGTCGTGTGTCAACTCTCCTGTAACTCAGAAATCTAAATATAACCTACATATGGGACACAAAGTGCTTAAAAAGAAAAAGAAAAAGAAGGCTAAAAGACACAAGTATCATCGGAAATGTAAAAATAGGAGAAAGGAGCAATGCAGTCAGGAATCGAATAAAGATGCTGATGAAGATTCAACGGAAATACTTAAAAATACTTCTAATCATCAGTTGTTACCACCGAGACCACCGTCTACTGGAGAACACAGAGTAGGTGTTACTAGTCATAATATTAATTCTTTTTCGCCACGTCGAGTACCTAGAATTTGCATGCTGAAGAAAATTGCCTTGCGTCCACCTTTTCAACGATTACTGGAACGTCGTGGATCAATGGAGAAACGTGATCCACAGCGATTCTTTGCTTGGAGAGTTACAAATAGCATTGCACACGGACACTCTCCTCGGATCATTACTGCTTCTATGGATTTCAGTATTATAAAGCTGAAAACAAATAATAGCTATCAAAGTTTAAATGAATTTCTAGAAAATTCTAAATTAATATGTGATGAGGCCACCACGTACAAATATCCAGATACCATTTATTACAAGGCAGCACAGAAGTTACTGCATTTTGGCCTAAAAATGGTTATACCAGAAAAGCTTCGCCAACTAAGACCTGTATTAACATAAATGAAGGAAATATCGAAAGCTCAACTTGGGTTTGAATTAAGTATGGGATATCTTAATAATCCAAACGTTCCAATAATAGAGGAGCAAATCGAACGAAAACGGGAACGTGAAGAGCGACAGAAGAACTTAGAAACGAGAATTAAGGGAAATCGAGATTAGAAAATTTAGGTAAATTTGAATATTATACGTTAACTGTAATCGATGTTTTGTTCTATATTCTAACAAGAGTATGTCAAGTATGAAAGACTAAGTAATTTCTCGAAGAAGAACGTAGATTCAAAGAAGAAGAATGGAAGATGAAGCATTTATTAGAGAGACATATGGAAGACGTTAATCGCAATTTTCCAGCTTTGGACGATGTAAAAGTTGACCTCTATCGATTGAAAATGCTATCAGGATTAGGAATTGATATTCATTTCTTGAAAGATAAGGGTAATTATATTCAAAATAATTCAAGTATCTGTAAGTAACAACAGTCTTAGTTTTACATTATTTCTTTAGCAGAAGAGGAAGCTGAACAAGAAACGCGCAGCTTTACAGTGTCGATTCGACGACACGTAGCAAATGTTAGGCCGGTTCAAGCAAATAAAGCACGAAAGTTTCAACTCACACATGTCCACGAAAGTTTCACAACTCCAACTCACACATGTCCACGAAAGTTTTACGGCCCTGCTCAATTACGGCACATGTCCAATGCTCCTAAACCATCGGACGAGGAAACCGAGTGATGATAGCCGACAAAATTACGGATAATTTAACAAAGACATAATTTAACAAAGAAGATTCTTCCTTCAGGTATTGCTCCTTTTGATAGTTAGCGAAGAACTATAGTAATAGCATTTCTTGTTGGACCAGAGCCTATGGAAGTATAACTGATCACGCATAATCCAGATATCGTCGCAGGTAAAAATCTCTTCTCGCAAACCAACGGCAATCAAGTTCCTTCGAACTTGTTGCCGAATCCGTCATCAGCTAAAAATTCTAACTTTGTCCGTCCAACCGGTCAACGAAATCAACCAATTAATATTGTGAATAAGATTCAACTACATATTATATCAATCAGTATGACGCACATCGGTCAGACACCTCTATCTTTATTGAACACATGAGAGAAGTCTGCGGTTCTATATTTAGAATCATAATTCAGAGAATTTCTAGAAAGCCATTCTGCATAAGGACACTCAACACTGCACTGTGACAAAACATTGGAGGACATTTTATCCGCGTCTTGGTGTATATGGTTCACGAGATATATGACGTTTATTAAGATTTACATCCTAAAAGTTGCTCATTTTATTAAATACATGAAGTATGTTTAATGCCAATTAATAAATAAGATCTTATAACGTAATTTTTTCACTACGTTCATTTTCTACAAACTATGTATCATTCCTAACCTGTTCTACACAATACGTTCATTTTCTACAAACTATGTATCATTCCTAACCTGTAACAAATTATATTATAGCGAAGTTTCGTGAAGATGGATTGAAACAGTGAAGAAATAATGTTTTCAATGTTATTACCCAAAGAACTTATGAATTCCTTACTTTTTCACTTCGACTTTTAAGATAATTAAAGTTTATATTCCCAGAGCAGTTTTTTTGCATGAAAATTAATCTTTCCGCTGTTTTAATATTCCGTATATTATAAAATGTTGGGATGCTGTTATGAACGACGGACGAAAATCTGATAAGAAAGGTAAATATTCATCCCATGTATTTTTAAAAACGTTTCGTGCTTTTTCTCCGCGTAAGAAAGATATTGCACTGCTTTTGCACCAAATTTTCATGTTGATCAATTATCTTACGAAGGGAAAGCTGTAAAACGAAAAATTAAACAGTCTTCATGTGTCTACAAGATATTCAAGTTTTTGTGTAATTTGTACGATATTGCCATTTTTATAATAACGTCTATTAAAGAAGTGGCAGTCAGAGAAATAATATCAAAATTAGACTTACTCGTGTTTTTGTAACACAAAGAGAAAGTAGAGATTCTAATTTAGAACTTCAATTACAAAGATTTCTAACAAAAATCTCTTAATTATTTCTTCCTACAATTGAAAATTTGATTGGTTTATGCACACTAAAACACAAGACTTATTATGGGAGGAATCTAATCTACTCACACGAATGATGAAAAAAGATTTCTCAATTTCTAACAACGTCTGGTGTCAATCAAGGTTTTAAATAATGTGAAAACACCTGCGTGTGGAATATTTTGTGAAATATATATAATATACGATCAAAATTTTGCAGTAAAATATATAATTGCAATAAATGTTAGAAAACAACATACTTAATTATATTTTACACTTGTCAATTTTATCAATTTCATTCAAATTAAATTAGCATGAAGACGTGTGAATAAATATTAACAAAAAAATATTAACGAAAAAATATTTGCATATGAATTACTCGTTTTTAGATACAGTCTGATTTATACAGGATATCATCGAAATTCTTATTTATCTCCAATTGTAGATCCACGGCCCCCCCCCTCAGCCTACCAGCAGAAATTACTTCGAATCTACTGCGCGTGGAGAGCTTAGTTCGTTGTTAATAATCATGGAATAAAGATATATCGTCATGGTGTACGTTTAATTACTTTCATTATTAACATTTACTGTTTATACTTGCATCACTATCTCTGTTTAATTAACGTAAGTTCTTACTCAGTAATTTATAAAATTCATTAAATCAGTAAATTATCTGTTTCATTTTGATCGTCTTTCTGGTTGCCACATTTACGTATTAGACTGTATTACAATACATATTATAGTTTGTTATTATAAGCTATACATACTATTTTTATCATTATAAGCCATACATATTATTGTTATTATTATAAACTATACATATTATTGTTATTATTATAAGCTATACATATTATTGTTATTATTATAAGCTTTTAGAGCAACATTTGATTCTGATTACTATTTTATTTATATACTACTATTTTACATAATTATACATTATTATTCATACATTATTATTTTATTTGTACATTTTTATACATTTATCTCAAAATGCAATTTTGGTTCATTTAAAGGTATTGTCATGGTAACATTTGATTTACTTTAACGTAGACAAGTTTTTATGTGTTTATTATCTTTTCTTTATTATATATTTACGAATATTTATATAATTAATAATTTTAGAGAAAGGAATGTATAGATTAGAATACGGATTGTATGTCACATTGTTTGAATATCACACAACTGAAAAAGGCCACCATATTTGATTTCTCAAGAATGGCGCGAAACGTATTTAACTCTACGTTATGTACGTTCTGTAACAAAAGTTCAAAGACTGAAATTTCTTAATACATCAACTAACTACATATTACATATTCTTAATATGACCATTTTATTTTATCTCTTATCTGTGACGTCCTATAATAAATTTTTAATTTGTTCCTTGTATTTCATCTAAATATTATTAATATTTAAAATAAAATTTTTTAACGTTTCTTATGTTTTTTGTGTTTTTTATAATTTTTACATAATTTCATTTTCTGAAAAGGAGAAATGCTGCTTCAAATGCCAAGAATATCAGTGACTTTACATTTGATGCTGAATTTAATATCATTCCTTGTATTATATAAAAAATTGATGAGATATACATACATACGAGATACATACTTTTCGTTTTTGATTTGAATATTATTGTTGAAATTTTACCTCTAATAGAGGTTTTTCATCCAATTAACACTATCAGTAATCTCCAATACGGTTGCAATACACTATCCTGATTAAAGTTAAGAATATTTAATTATACATGCATAAATTTGTATTTGCACACATGAGATTGAGTAGCATCGTGTTACGTGTTCTGAAATCGATATGGTAAATAATTGTGGGTCCTTATCGCATTCATCGACGAGATGTACGAATAAACCAAGCATCTTTCGGGACTTCGTTGCTCGTGAGCTGAAAAACGGACATACACAGAAATCATCGGATATTTAGCGCACTCGTTTAAACAACGTTAAGTTGGAAAACTAGTGATTTTTGAGATCTATTATAGAGTTTTCAAACTTTCAGTAACATAAAGCTCGTCTGTGACTATACCAAATAAAGTGATATAAATAAAATTTTCAATTGTATATCCAGATTTCAAAATTCGAGATAAGTATCTAAAATTATTCCAGTATGTGTATGTCAGGAAGAACCACTCTTGTTTTACGATTTTTCTATTGTTTTTTCGTTGAGGACCATTCATTTCAGCTTCGACTTCTATTCCAAAAACGTCCGAAATTTGTTTATTAAATTAATCATTTCGCGAATGGAAGTGTTTCCCTCCTTCGTATACAATTCAACAGTGTTTAGAAAATCCGTGCCAACTGCTAACGCGTGCTGCATTAGCGTATCTGATACTACATGAATTGTCACTAAATATGACGAAATATCTACTACTACCTCTGCCCCAAGTTCCCTCAAAGTATTATTACTTTCATAGCCGACACCAAGAAATTTCAATATTCTGTTATTTAATTTTGAGGCTCCAATATTAATATATTGATCAGCTCTCATTAAGATCAAATCAAAGCAATGAACTTACAATGCGCTATCTCCACTTCTTTGTTTGTGACCTGTATGTGACATGTATCCTTCGACGGCTTACTTAACTTATTGCAATATGGAGCAATATGTCCATATTCTTGACATTTGGAACACTTGTCACTTTATTCTTCATAAGACAGTCTGTACCCAAATGTTTCCGGTCCTCACGGGTAACAACCTCGCACAGCCTTCTGCTCCGTTTCATTACGAGCCGACGGTTCTTTCCCTTCAAATCGCTTGCCTCTCACTTTTATATTCTCTTTCATCGTTTCATATAGTATACACTTTTCTTTCAACTCGCGAACATTTTTGGCACCATATAATACACTTTTATTTATTTTGTTCATCTTGAATTCCATCAGTGATATATTTTAATTATATGGCGGAATTTTCCATATCTACTTGCTTTGCAATTTCGAACATTTGATAAATATATTCATAACACATTTCAGTCAGCTTTTTGGTTCTTCTTGACAAATTTTTATGTACTTTATGCGCGTCCACGTTTTGTGAAAATTCGCATGACAGTGCTTTTTTCATTTTACTCCAAACTTTACAGCATTTTTCATAATTCACAAACATTTTTGCTGAACTACGTAACAATCTTTTGGCGTAATTGATTTTCTGGACATCAGTCCAATTACAAAGATCGGTTGTGTAAATAAAATAACTTCATTATAAATAGTTATTACAAATTAATTGTTCGGACTATAGAGCAATGTTTGAAATTCCTATCACTACTTCAATTGTTATAAGTAAACAGTTAAATTGTTAAATAATGTATAAAAATATCAACGAAATGCTTCATTATACAGTTTAGAAAATTCATTTGAAGCAATTAAATTATTTTGTGTCTATAATCTTTCTAAACATTATTTAATATTCTTCGCCACATTTATATTACGATATAAGTGTTAAATTAATTAATTCATTCAGTAATTCGAAGTCATTTCTCTTAAGTGCGTTGTTCAAGATTGTTATAAATTACCTGTTAAATGTTTTAAATAACACTTAGTTCCATTACGGGAGTGAATTTATCGTTTAATTGTTGCAAGTATATTGTTAGAAATATTAGATGGTGTTTAAACAATTAGAGTATCTAGAAATGACATTTAAAAATTCACTTCGAATGATTAATCGATGTGCACACCATGAAAATTTAACTTATAATGACGTTTTTCGCTGCTCAACCTTCAGTTAAAATAAGTTATGCACAACTGGTGGTAGTCTTCTTACAGCAGTTACTAATTATAGAGTTTTTAATTTTTATTTGTTCAAACTTTTACAATTTTTCAGATTTAAGTTTGATTGCCCCCAGATTTAATTTGAAGCAACAATAATTGCTATAATTTCTGTACATTTTACAATATGGAACGATTGCACGGTTGTTTTTAACTAATAATATTTGCCTTGTACTAAACGCTAATTTGTAAATCTGTGATGTATAACACTAATTTATGTAGAAAATAATTATATTACAGTCAAAAATTAAATTGGTCGTTTTCTTGAGAATAGCTATGCATGTAAGAAAGCATTAGGTTTAAGTCAATTATTCTCCATGAGATGTAATATTATTCCACAGACGAGGTGAATTGAACTCGGGCGAATACGAAGTCATACGAAAAATCTTCTAATTCCCCTATTTGGCTAGTTTAACAATTTCCTCGAGTCGAAGAACAGAACTGTAAGAGAAATGAAGCAACAATGTGAAACATTTAGTCTTGGCAACTATCCTTTCGTCAGGAAAGCCGAAACTTGCCTGTGTTTCTTTTAATTAGCATTTCTTTTGCACTATTCAAAATATCGAAGGCAAAGTGGTGAAAATATAGACTGATTATTCCTTCACCGATTTCGATGATTTTTGAGTGTATTGTGAAGTTATATTGAGCAGTACTTCTTCTAACGAGTATGTTTGTTTGTTGAAAAAGAGGTCGTTTGGGATATCGATTTCTAAATGATATTTATGGATCATTGAAGTCAATAAAAAAATGATTAATTGGTAAGTTCACATACAATTCGAATGTAGGAAAATACGAACGCACAGTGTTTTAAACTCTTGAAATCTTAATACTGGCATACATATGATTAAGTCAGGCATACTTCATATCATTTTTATTAATAATTTATAACAATAAATGTTTTCGGCCTTCGAAAATGCAACTCACTGTGATCGTCTTATAACAAATAGCGTCGTACTGTAAGAAAGAAAATATATGTGATATTGTTTAAAAAAATAGGTTTGACTTCGTAATTTCGAATCGGATGAATTTTGCAAGAAATAACTTAAAAAGCATAATGTGCTTCCTTATTGCAAACAATATTTGCAGAAACTTACTATTGATAAGATAAAATTTTCGTAAAAACCAAGTTATGGAATGAAGCTAATTCATTCAGGTTGTGAATTTACACATTCGTAAATAAAAGGGCGTCGTAGATAATTATGTCGTTCGTAAAAATATCCCATTTCAATCAATCTTTTTTAATAGTTTTAAATACGAATTAACAAACAGATATGTACTATACTTTCATCTCAATTTACATTAGTCGCTGTTCTAAATTCGCGGTTTATAATTCTTCATTGATAAAGTACCATACAATTCAATAAATATTTCTTGAAACAGAACTGGCAACGCTGTTCATACTTTTTAAATTCTAATTTTCACTACTGGTAGTGCTGAGATCGTAAAGTCGGTACAACAGGATGTGACACAGCAATGGTAAGGTCCTGAGGATTTTATTACCATTGTCGAAAAAATATATTTTATCGTCATCAAACGTTAATGATCCAACTCAACAGATGATAGTAAGGTGAAAACAAAGGTTTTTCTAAATCTAATTATTCGAAGCGGTGAACTTGCTGTTTCACATTGTGCAAAAGTGTTATTTACGCATCGTGCATCGCAACGGTACAGCACGTTATTGAGAGGGACGTACGTGTACGAATATCTGCGCAGTAGCAGGAGTATGCGAACTGTCGTTACTCTATAATATGATTATGTTGATAAAGGGTAGGCTAATTTGAAAATTCCGCGAGTGCCAGCATTTCGTATAAATGTGATTCAATATAATTTCGTTATTAGGATGAAATTGAAAATTTTGAGTATGGAAAACCAGAAACTAGATCACCTGCGGTGAGAATCTCTTTGCCCCGTTTTCCGTAACTATATTAACGTTATGCTTAATTAGCGTTACAACGCGGAAATTCAAAAAAAAATTACCGCCATGGGCATGCGCCAAAACTGTTAAGCTGATGCTCTCAATTATGTTGTTTTTGTTAATTTTTCTCTTTCTCATCTTTTTTTCAATTTATTTCCACGGAGTTGCATTTTGTCGTTAACTTTTGCTATCCGTAAAGAAAATATTTGCACTACTCGTGTGATTTACCGTGGAGACGATCGAAATATGTGTGTTTAAACTTCATTAGGATTCGACAGCGTAAATAAAACAGAGCTTGACACAACGAAGTTTATCACCTCTTTGCACCGATTAGTATTTAATTTAATCCGGGTTTCTCAGGATGAGTGCAACCTGGATTCGATTTGAGATTGTCACCTGAATGTTATTACGCGGCGAAACGATCGCACAATGAAAATGTCGCGTCGTAGCGACTGCATTCTGACAAGTTAATTACCCGACGATTTTGTACATTCGAAAACAATGAAAAACACTTCGAAATAGCAAGTTGGCGTACTTTTTGAGCAGAAAGAGTGGCTCGTTGTGAGCAACCATCATTCTTTGATATCTGCCTTTAATATCACTTGGCGATAAACGTTTGCGCCACTTTCGTGCACCTTCTTCTTTTCCATTCGGAGAAAATTTGCAGAGAGTCATGTGAGTAGAGTACCGGTTGAAATTCTCGCTTCGAGAGTCAGTACCTTATCGATCAGTTTGTTGAGTTTGCAAGCTGTATTTACCTTGGGAGTAAAACGGACTGTCGAAACCATCGAAACTGTTGTAAATGAACGTAACGAAACGAAACGCAAATATTGGACTCGGTGGATTTGCTTTAGCGACGCATGAAATTGGCGTGGTCCAGATCGTGATCGGCTCGTTACGAAATCACGGTTGCTTGCTTCTCCGACGAATAGACGGTGTTGAAAGGAAATCAGGGCGATCCATGATAAAGCGGGGTCTGGGTGCTTGCTGCAAAGGGATCGTATCGGTCGCGGCTGTAAGGTAATATTTTCGAAACTGGTATATTAAGGTAATAATTTCGATTTAAGTTAATCATCACGTGTATATATACATACATACATACATACTTGTGTGTGTGTGTGTGTGTGTGTGTGTCGAGTATCATGATTCATCTCATGGAGGAAAATTGAAAAATTTTACCGATCTTGAATACTTGCTTAGAAATAGCTTAGTAAAGATGTTGATATTTGCGGTGACTAAGGTAGAAACAAGTTGCGTTTTGTCAGAGTGAGACGAAACATGATGCCGTTGAACATCGTCGAACAAGTGGAATGCGCACACGCCGGGCGGAACGAGGAAAGCACATTTGCCACTAGGTAGACGCCGTGTAACAGCAACGCAACTTATCAGAAACGCTAGATTAACTGGCACACAGCTTTATACATCACTTTGTACAGTGCTGCCAACTTAATGTACCTAAATGCATTATTTCATGGTTAACCAAAAAAGCTGTATATAAAACAACGTTTATAAGTATTTCACCTCGCAACTCTATCTTGCATATGTCCTCGGAAATTAATAAACGATTAACTCGGTTGAGAGAATCTGGGTTGACCTATCGAGAATATATATATAACATCGCGAGTAGGAGAATCATAAAATTTTGTGCAATTTTTTATTTCTCAGTTAATGAGTAATTATTCTCAAATTTCTACGTTGCTGTCACGAATCTTTAATAGCGCGTAATAATTCGCAAGCCATCGTGTTTTGCAATTCCATTAAAAATCATGAAAATCGAACGTGCCTGTACATACATTTAATTTTCGTAGGTCTACTACGAATGTTTTAAAAGCCTTTGGCTCGAAACACACATTCGATATCCTCATTGTGAGTGCATGTGTGCGTCTGTATTTCTGTATTTGAATCGCTGAAGTTGGCTAGACTATTGATCATACAGAAAATTGGCGTTGATTTTCACTTTACTTCTTTGACGAAGAAACATGGTCTTGATACAGCCACAAACCTTGCAACCGTATTCTTTCCTTTTTTTCCACTGATGCAGCTGCTACCAACGTAAACTACTCCACCTTCCTTTTCCAACATAAGCAAGTCGTGTGTTTGTGTGTGCACCTGTTCCTCGATTTTTACGAAAAAATTTTCATATACGACAGAAATTTGGAAAGGATTTTATTGGAGACTAACGAGCTATTTATAACTTTTGGTCGTTTCCAAACGGATTCGAATGTTTCGAAATTGTTATTTCTTTTTTTAAGTTCTTCAGAATTTGTTATTTCTTCGTTTAAAAGAAGACGAAGGTTAATTGCACGAGTGAAAAGGTCAAAATTTATTGATCTACAAGACCTATCTGTAATTGGTCCGTAACCTCGGCCAAAATTAGCTTGAACAAGCAATTAACATTATCGTGGAATCTCAATCTTTGTTGGAATATTTGTGCAGAAGTGCGGAAAGTTCTTTTTTTCACTTTCTTTATTTCTTTCTTTATCTTTGAAACAAGTCAGGGATTTTCATTCATTTTGCCAATTGTGCAACACGGTATTTGCACTTGTGAAAACGTTTCTGCAAGATTGACCAAAATGTTTGGATCTTCATACCCCGCGGAATTTGGGTTAGAAGAATAAATACAAAAGAATCTTGCTCTTTCCCTTCTGTAACTCTTCGATAAAGAGCAGAGAAAAACCGCATTGTGCCCTCGTTTGCTTTTAATTCGATTTTTTATGTGAGAGCTTCTATTCAGGAAATTTAATCGAACACAATCATCGTCATACGTGTGTACAGCGTGGAAACAAATATTTGTCCGTGACTATCATCGATGAATTCCACATCTTCGATCTGATGAAAATACATGTATTGATGGAAAGACATGAAAGAGAATTGGATTTCAATATCAAAACCTTATTCTTGATTCTTTTCGTTAAGAAGGTAAAAGGGAATTAATATTCTTAACTATTTAACGCTGCGGACATAGTAAAATAGTCGTTCCCAGGAACACAATTTTTCTGTTAGTTCCGTTAAATAATTAAGGCCCCCTTATGGGCAAAAATAGTCGTTATTTTCATCAATCTGATAATTCAGCTTCCGGTAGTTTCCGAAAATTTCTTATTCTCAACAATGAAGTTGATTCCAAAAGGGAGTCATTACGAAGCGGTAAATAGGATAATGGAGGCTCTAACCGAGCAATTAGCCGCGGTGGCTAACGAGACAATTCTCCGGAGTTTTTAAAGCATACGGACGTGTCGCGTGTGGAAAACAAAGAAATAGAAAAAGACTTTATCTGTACAACTGTCTAATTTTTCTAATTTTTCCAATTTTTAATTTACTGCGTCAATTTTAATATTTCGTTTCTTCATACCTCTACGCTGAAGTTCACAGCACACAGAATAATTCACAAAGTGTAGAAACAAAATAACATTTGCAAAAAGTAAACGAACGGTTCGAAATAAATAAATAATCGAAATTCACGTTTTATCCGTCGTATAGCGTAGACAGCGGCGTAGCCATTGTTTGAAATTCAATTTTTGATCAACTTTGGATTACTCGATTGTACGTGTTCCATCCCATAGAAAATTCGATAATTTGTGTGGCCGGGTGCGAGGCGAGGCGAGTTAGAAGAAACTTGGGTGTCATCCGACATGAACGATCTCGGAAACAAAAGGTGAATACTCCGTTGCTTCCTTTATCGATATAATGTAATCTCTTTTGGATTCATTGTATCCGTGTAGATTTCCATTCGGGTATTCTCTACTTAGCCGATGAGTCGAGAAAGATCCGATCCTCGAAAATATTTTCAATATTCGCCAGTTTACGCTTTTCTCTTTCGCTTGGCGCTGCTGGCAAATTATCAAATTTGAATAACAAAAAAAATTGAACTGTGGAGATTACATGGTTACATCGATGGATCGATGAAATACGAAAGATGTTCCTCAAATCTGACTGATTAATCAGCTGGATTCGGAATGGAACGTGCGAATTATTCGGTTCGTAAGTTCGCGCAAAGTCTAACTCTGCATGCTTCCGAGTTAAAGGTGACTGTGTTGCTGTGAAAAAAATGAACGTAAGAGAAAGATTGTTACATTTCTCAGTTTGAGAGCTTTATTTTTACTTTCTTCGTACAACGAGCTCATACATGTCGATAAATATTAAAATTGTAATTAATTTTAAAGACTCGTAGCAAGACACGTTTGCGACATTTAACGGGAATTCAAGTTTCGCGCTTCGTTGATAATATGACAATTCAATATTTTCGATATTTATTCATTACGTTAACTTTATCTGGTGGTCTTATATTACTGTACGTATTGCGGGAATAACTTTGAATACAGTTTACATCATACAACTAGAAGATTTAGTTTTATTTGTCGATCCTAAAGTATTACGTCTCTGCGGTACTTTTCAGGACTTACGTATGACCTTTCAAAATTTTCGACATTCACTCTGTGAATATATCATCTTGATCTGATTTTCTGATATTATTCCACCCATCGCGAAGATCACAATGGTCATAATTTATTAATATATAATTGCGGTCTAATATTATTTAGCGACCCTGAAATAGTATGGGGTCGGGGAAAATCGATAAGTGTCGGGAAATTGATATGAACACTCAAATTTTTCGGAACTCGTCTTGCAAATATATTAACTCGACTCGATGTGTTTATGCTATTCTGCGCATCGCGGTGCTGTGAACAGAATTTTTTAAAATACTATAGGTAAAAAACTACGATAGGTTTATTCATCGCCCCTGAAATTTTATAGCACTTGGTGCGATTTTGGGCTTACATATGAAACTTCAAACATTTCGACATTCATTCCATAAATATATTATCTGGATCTGACGATCTGACATTGTTCCACGCATCTCGTGGATCTATATGAATACTTTTTTGTAATATATGACGACTAC
This sequence comes from Lepidotrigona ventralis hoosana, assembly GCA_002806875.1. NCBI lineage: Eukaryota > Metazoa > Arthropoda > Insecta > Hymenoptera > Apidae > Lepidotrigona > Lepidotrigona ventralis. Next base: position 14,422 of record NIPQ01116680.1, read on the forward strand.
CTAATATTATTTATCGATCCTGAATTATTACTTTGTTCCGGTTCGTGGTTTACATATGTTCCTTCAAAATTCTCGACATACACAGTCTCCATACACTATCTTTATCTGATGACATTATTCTGCGCATCGCGGTCCTCACTATGAAGGCAACTTGTTAATGTATGGACGGTCTAATATTATTTATCGACCATAAAATATTACGGTGTTGCTGTACGTGGAATGAGATTTACGTACTATATTATAAATTATATTATAAATTTATAAATTTATATATATATTATATTATAAATTTATCGACATCCGCCATATCAATATGTGTTGTGACCAGCGGAGGTTTGCGTCGGCATCGCCGGAAATTCAATTAGTCACTTTTCTACAAATAGAAACTTTACTTTCATCTAGACTACATCTTCCGAACCTCCACACATTTCGGTAATCCAAGAGCGACTTTATATTTAGACATTGTCGGTCTTCAACGGAACGACCGGCCTGTCAATACATCGATATCTGTAATTGAGGGAGTATCTTTAGTTGATATACCATCTTATACCAGTTGATATACCATGTCGGCATAATGCTACCTTTTTTCAAATCGGTCGTCCCGACCGCGACGTCTCCAGGTCTGGCAGCAGAGTTAACTTTTCCTGTCCCCCTCTTTCGATGGTTGATCCCATATCATATATGCAACCATCTCTGAATCGGGTTCCTCTGTTTGAAAAGGAAGTAAACGAGACCAAACTAAATGTCCACTTGAGTAGCCACAATCAGACTTCAACACCTCGACATTCCTCTTGCGGCTCAAGAGAATGGCTCAAGAACCTTGAGGGAGACGTCGGCAATTCATCGAGTACTGAGACTTATATCCTTTTCTTGCGTCTACTTTGTTCTCCTACTTTGTTCTCTTCCTCTTGGATTTTCTTCAGATCCACATGGAATATTACTTCGAAGGTATGCGGGCGTCATCGGACAGACCGAGACGGTTTACTTGCAACACAATTGGTTCCGTTTTAAGGGAACTATTTTGCAAATCAGTCAATCTTTCCTTAACTAGATATGGGCCTTTCAAATCATATTGTAATTTTGGACAATTTTCTTTCCTGAGGCTTGAATAATATAACCAAACTTTCTCCCATAGTACGTAGGAAATTGGCTGCAAATATGTCGTACCAAATTTTCATTATATCACTGCAAAGATGCACATGCCGGCACACGAACTATCCTCATCCAAAGTAGCGGGTATCAATTCCCTTAAGAGTTCGAGAGGAAAACGTAGCTCGTGTACTAAAAGTACCAAAGATGTCGTATATTGAGTCACCTCATGACGAGTAAATCGATACGCTAATGGGAAGAGCGGAATCCACTGGCCCCATTCGTTCTCATTGTCAGCAATATAACATGTCTCATTGTCAAGATACTTATCATCCTCTCTACTTGTCCATCCGTCTGAAGGTGGAGTGAATTTGTTCTACTCTTTCTGATCCCAACTACATACGTTCCTTGAAGATAGCAAACTCAAAACCTCGACCCTGATCAAAATTGATATCTAAAGGAACACCGTGTTGGCTTACCGCCTCTCTCAGAAGAGCTGCAGCACTCATCGTCGAGCGCTGATATGTCAACGGAATCATTTCTGGCCATTTGGAAAAATAGTCCTCAACTACCAGCGCGTATTTATTTCCACCTGAAGACTAGTTGTAGACTAAGGTCTTACAATGTCGAATCACACCATCATTTCAAAAGGTGCACCAACATTATGACTCTTAATGGGTCCACTTTTTGTTCTCCTTCGGAACTTTCGTCACCGTACAAGCTTGACAGCGAAGACAACACTCTTCAACTTTAATTCAATGTCAAGCCAGAAGAAACTTTGTCGTTCTTTAGCAAGCGTCCTGCGTACACCGAAATGTTCTCCTGCGGAAGTCTTGTGACATTCACGCAGTCTTTCTTCTTTTTTGTTCTTTGGTACCAGTAGCAGAAGCGATATGTCCTCACCACGCATGGGTTCCCATTTCCGGTAAAGCATTCCTGGTTTTACGTCCAGGGAATCCCACATCTTCCAAAAGTATTTGGTAGTTGGTAAGTAGACAGAAACCATTTGCCAGGTAGGTTTCATACCTTCGATCTTCTTCTGCAAAAGAAAACCGATTTCTTCGTCTTCTTTTTGAGCTTTTTACCAACATTTTGTGTCTGTGCCTTCACAGATTGTTCTCAATATATAGTCTATCTAATTTTTTTTGTTTTTCTTTCGGACGAGATCATCGCTCACTGAGTTTCACACGATTTTCGTGAAAAGTCATCAACATTTCCGTTCATCATTTCTTCTTGATGTTTTATTTCAAAATTGTATTGTTGAAGGCGTTCGATCACCAGCGAGCAATCTGTCCTTCAGAATTTTTGAAGGAGAGAAGCCATCTAATAGCAGCATGGTCAGTGCTTATCAGGAATTTCTGCCCGGGCATGTAATGATGAAAGTGTTCAATATATTTTAATATGGCCAATAATTCTTTCCTAGTCATATAATAATTCTTCTCACACCTCCCGAGAGTTTTGGAGAAATAGTCAACGATCCTTTCCATACCATTCTGAACTTGGAACTTCGACTAACACGAAGTTGAGGACATCGATGTACAAGATAAAGTCTGCACCGGGCAAGCTAGGACTGGTTTCTGCTAGTTGTTTCTTGAGGTTTTCGGAAGCTTTCTGACTATACTGCGTCGAACAGAATTTCTGCTTCTCCTCAGTTAGGGGATGCAGGCTTTTGAGTTTCGCGTAGAAATTCTTCACGAACATTCTGTAATGGGTACAAAGACCCAGAATGCTACAAAGTTTATCCTCCAGGACGGGCCAATTTTGAACCGTCTTTACTCTTTGTTCGGAAATCACGTCTGTATGTATAGAATTTATAAAATATATAATATATGTATATGTATAGTATATGTATTAGTATATGTATAGTATAATATTAGTATAGTATATGTATAGTATTAAAAAATGGGGGAGGACGAGTACGGGCCCCATTTTGGCGAGGAATTTGTGATATCGGCTTGATATACCGAATATGATCGGCTTCGGTCTCGACAGCTCCAACAATTGCAGCTCTTATAATCATGAATCAGCCGAGACTCAACGTTCGATTTACCTCCTCGTTAGCCAAAGAAGAAACGACATGAGATGCTACGATTCCGTCTCGAGTTTCAGCAGGACAATCACCAAAAGTGGAATGGACCAACCTCTTCACTTCCATGGCAAAGTCAAATATGTACTACCCTTTCTGTTGTCTACATGATTGAAAGAAGAAATAATTTAAATTTGAAAACCGAATCGAGTCTGAAGACCCGAAACTGAGGCTTGATATTCCGGACATCCACCAATAGAAAGGAAGACACTTTTTGTTGGTCTCATTAATGATGTTATCAAAACGAAAGCTGTTCTTTGTGCATTCCAAACGTTCGCACACGCGACCTCCTAAAATTGAAATTTATTTCTCCCACGAGGACTTTACATAGGCGGCTTCAATGTATATCCCAATTATGGGCATAATGGGACAGATTGTGAAACAGAGGGAGACGCGATCATAGAAACACGTAGGATCACGACTCTTTAAAGGGTACATAGGAAGTCGAATATTGCTGAGTGAATTTCGCGGCGAGAGCCTGCAGTTGGACTTCGATGACTTACAATCTGTTGTCCAAGGCGGCCTTTTTAACCGCTTCATTTTCTGCGATAAAAGAAACAGCATTCTTGTCCCCTTTGCAGTTCTTGTTGGTTTTGAAGATAAAGGCTCATGATTTCTTGGAATACGAGCGAGAGGCGCTCCAGATGATCCGGCACTTCCGAAAGCGAAGTGGGACGATCCCATGCCCCCCTATTCACGCATTCCAAACCTAACACCAGTGTTGGGAGCAGAAGTCGTTTTCGGCAACGCTGGAAAATTAATTCGTCTAGATAACACCTTCCTAAAGTATACAAATTTCGATAATCACACGACTTTTCATTTAAACATAGACGGCCGTTAACGAAACTACAGGCCGATAAATACATCGATATTTGTAATTGAGAGAGCATTTTCAGCAGATGCACTAATGTCATGTCGGCGTAACAATATCATTTCGATAAGATGAATATTTACTTTCCATGCGGGGATAAATATGAACACAATTCTTTAGTATATACAGACGATATAATATTATTTATCGTTCATGAAATATTTCGGTTCGGGTCAATCATGTGACCATACAAAGCTCTCGACACTTTTTTTGTTAATACATCATATTGATTTGATGGGCTTATGTTATTCTGCGCATCGCGGGGATCAATGAAGTTAATAAAGTCAATTCTTTAATATATAAAGACGATCCAATATTACATATCGAACCTGAAATATGTCAGTGTTTCAGTACGTGTAAATGGTCTGCACATATACTTTGAAAATTCTCGACATTCAGAGTATCAATATATTTTCTCTATTCGATTGTTATACATTATTCTACTCATCTCGGCGATCGCTATGAACCAAATTTTTTAATATATAAAGACGATCTGATATTATTAACCTACCCTGAAGTACGGTCTTTTCTTCCATAAATCTGGTCAAAATTTTCGACATTTCTTCTGTCAAAGTACCACATCTATCTGATGGCATTATATTATTGAACGTGTTGCGGGAATCACAATGAACACAATATTTTAATGTCTAACTACGAACTAATATTATTTATCAACTCTGAAGTATTAATAACTATGTATATTAATTACTATGGTATATAAAATATTAATTACTATGTCCTCCGCTACGATTCGTGGCATACACATAACCATTCAAAACTTTCAGCAATTCTGTCAAAATGTTATCACTAATGAATGGATTATCACTATTAGATTTAAATTATTCTACGCATCCCGTGGTTCACAATGAACACAATTTTTTAATATATAACGACAATCTGATATTATTTATCTACTTTAAAATATTACGATCCCACAATAAGTTCCGGGGCTAGCATATGACCATTCAAAATTTTCGATATACATTCTGTCAATATATTATTTCCCGCCGGTTATCTCGTATTATTCTACAGTTCGTGAGAATCACTATGAACACAATTGTTCAAAATATAATGCCAATTTAACATTATTTATCGACTTGAATTACAATTCTCCTTCTGTACTGTTCGGGTCTAACATATGACAACGCAAAACTTTCGATATACATCCTGTAAATATATTTGTCTCTGTAACAGTCGTATATTATTCTGCGCACACTGTGGATCAAATTGAACACAATTTTTTAGTGTATAACGAAGATCAAGTATTATTCAACGAACCGTAAATATTACGTTCTTACATATGACCCAACAAAATTTTCCTCATTCTTTCTCCATATATTTTATTTCGATCTGATAATCTTACATCATTCTACGCATCGTAAGATTAACAATGAACACCATTTCTTCCTTCACAGGTGTCATCTATTTTTGTCAGCAAGCCTGGAGTATTTCGTAATTCTGGTACGTAGAATGCGGTATACATATGATATTTCAAAATTTTAACTACTTTAATTGTTTTAATTGATTTAATTGTTTCTGTCAGCATATCATATCGCCTTTATGGTCTTATATTATTCTATGTATAGCGGTTTTCACAACGAACACCATTCATGTACATAAATATCATTTAATAACATTTATATGTCTTCCGATATTACGGAGTTCCGGTACGTGGAGTCAGGTTCACATAAGTCAATTAAAAATTTTCCACATCCATTCTGTCAATATTTCATATACATTTTATGGTCTTATATTATTCCACACAATACCAGATTCACAATTTACACCATTTCTTTGTATATAAATATCACTTAATTTGATTTATTGAGCCTTAAATATACGTATTTGAGGTACGTGGAATGAGGTTTGCAAATGATCACTGTCCACATATATTCTGTCATATAATATCGATTTTATATCATTATATTACTCTAAGCATAGGGGAGTTGACAATGAACATCTTTTCTTTGGATATAAATGTCATCTAATATTATTTATCGAGTCTGACACATTACAGAGTTCCCATAGATGGAAAAAGGTATGTACGTATGACACTTAAATATTTCCTATATTCTGTCAAACTATCATATCGTTTTTATGGTCCTGTGTTATTTTTCAAATCGCTGGGAGAACCGTAGAAAACACTTCTCATTCGTTCAGTCAATATATCATTTCGGTTTTGTGGTCTAATATCATTCTACCCATCACGGAGTTCTCAATGAACGCCATTATTTTGTTCATAAAGATCATATAATGTTATTTAAAGATCTTGAAATATTACGGAATTTCGGTTCCTCTAGTAGAGTTCACATACGACCATTCAAAATTTTCCACATTCATTCAGCAAAATATCATTTCTGTTTTGTGGTCATTCTACGCATCGCGGGGTTTACACCACCTCATTAAATATAAATTTCATCTAATGCTATTTATCGGCCTGACATTTTAGGGAGTTCCAGTTCATGGTATGAGGTCTGCATATGAGACTTCAAAATTTTCCACATTCATTCTGTCTAAATACCATGTCGCCTTTATTGCATTATATTACTCCACGCATCGCGGAGATCACAAAAATTACAATTTTTTTGTACAATAATATCATCTAATATTATGTATTACTGTTCCCCGGTACGTGGAATTATGCATGTGCATTTAAATTTTTCCATATTCGTTCAGCCAATATGTCATATCGATTTTATGGTCTTATAGTATTCCTCGTATAGCGGGTCACACATTTTTTTTCTACATATATATCATCTAATATTGTTCATCGTAGCTGAACCATTACTGTGTACAGGTACGTAAATTGAGAATTACACTTGGACATCCATAATTTTCCACATTTATTCTGTGAATCTATCATTGTCACTGATTATGGTCTTATCTTATTCTATGCAACGCGGGTATCTTTATGAACCCCATTTTTGGTATAGATATATCATTTAGCATTAATTGTTTAGCCAGAAATGTTGCATAGTTCCGCTACGAGATTTGAGGTCTACATGTGCGCATTCAAATTTTCATACTTTCATCTTATAATAAGTAAACTATCTCGATCTGACGGTCTTAGAATATTCTACGCATCGCGGGGATAACTATGACCGTAATTCTTTTTAATACAAATAACATCTAATATTTTTTATCGAGCCTGAACCATCCGCTGCGATGAGAGGCATACGTATGTCTATTCAGTGTTTTCGAGATTCATTCAGTCAGTATATCAGATCGGTTCTCTGGTCTTGTACTATTCTCCGCATCTCAGATATCATCATGAACACAATTATTTAATATGACGATCTAATATTATTTATCAAGCCGGCAGTGATACGTTGATCCGGTGCGGTACGCGACAAGCATTAACAATTCAAAATGTTACGTACGTAACGAAAACATCTGATAGCGTAGAAGCTGTCGACGTGAGCATGATTCGATTCTCAGATGTAAGAACCAATACATATTGCGTTGGTGCGTCGAATTCGACACGCATTCAGTATTTTGTTGCAAACACAGTGTGCAGTATGATGATACTGTCGAGAACGCGAAACATAACGCGGCAGCCTGCCAAGATAATATTAAGGAACAATTAAAAAGTAACTAGGAGTAACGGTAAGATGATCGAGATTAGTCAGATTCGGTTCTCACCTTCATGCTTTTCTCGCTGGTGACTTCTGCTTCATCGAGCCCATGGTTTGGACGTCGGCCCACAACCTAGTAGGATATTCTAACGATAAATAGTAAACCCTACGTTATAAGCCAGCACGGAACGCAGTTCGCGAGAGTACCATGCTCCTTTATGTGCGTAGACAGTACGGAGGCAACCATTGAAGACGTCACACAACTCCAAGCCGTTATGATGAACATAGGTCTTTCGATTTCTCCATCCCTTTTCGTTTTCTCTACACTGTCGTAGCGATGCGTCGTTCAAAGAAGCGCGCGTTACAAATCCAATCGAATATCAATTCATCACAATTTCTACTATCAGTGCAATATTGAAAAGTTGATTCCGACACTTTCCAACATACTCTCCATGCAGTATCAAAAAGGATGTAATGAATCTTTTTCATATCGACAAATTAATAGCAAAAAATTTAAACTTACTTGAAAATCGTTACCCCACACGTTTTGAAACGCACAAACTGAAATACGTTCGATATCATGCGGTAGTTTAAATTTTAACCAAAGTTCGTTTATGCCTGTTATGCCTGTCTCTAATTTTTGTCGTATTTGCCTATATTTGAAACGTACCATGCCGTTTTTAACAGATATACGCTTGCGCACACTCACGCGTCCGCGCGCGCGCCCGCACATACCATACCGCAATAGAAAATAATCTGATGAAAAAAAAAGATTGATGTCGAATCTACTTGGTTGATTCTTGCAACTAATTGCAAGAGAACAATGGAAATCGATGCACCGAGAAAACGTCAGACGTTTTAATGTAAATCGGATTTCACTGTATCTGCGTACGCAGATGTTCCAATGGAGCATTGTGTATGGAGCTTTATAAACGAAAAGCGCTTCCTAACCTACAGAAGACGCTTGAAGTATGCATTAGCACTTATTTTACACGGAGAAACGAAACATTCGACCGTATTCGACACGCTTTGCAGTACAGTATTTCGTCTTATTAAAAGAGTGAATACTATCCCGAATTTTTATTGAAGTCTTATTCAGCAACTTACCGCGGCGTTAACGAATCATTTAGTCGGAATGCGATTAAAGGTGCAAACAATCTGTTGTTTCGGCAAAACCTCGAACGGAACAGAGAGAAAAAAGAGAAGCTTGTATTCTGTGTGGATTTTAGAAGAAAATTCACACACAACGCAGATGAGTCATCCTCCCTGCATTCTACCGTGTTTTGAACGCTAAGATGCATTGACCGGACAATTATTGCTTGTGCCCCCCTTCGAAACTCTCATACTCGAGAGATGGAATGTGCCGAAGGAAGGCTTGTAGAACTTAAATGGACAAGGACCGGTAAATTGTCAACGGTTCTCATCGATTATTGATTACTTTTACTTTATTTTTTAACTTCACTTGATATGACGTCTATATTATTGTTCTTTAACCCTTTTCAGGATTTGTCGAATTAAAGGTGCGATTGGACATTCGAATGAACCGTTGAGACTCTTGAATTTGCTACACGAATGAAAATATATGTATCGGAAACACACACACAATCAACGCACACACACATTTATACATAGATTGCCAAGCTGAACAAAAGCAACGATCGTGACAATGGTTTTACATTAAAATGGAACACAAAGTACGCGAAAGCCAAGGATACGACAGATTCTGGCACTAGCTTTAGCATTTGCATTAAATTGGTGCAATGCGCCAAAGAGGTCTTCATGCATTTTAAATGATAATGCGATTTTTCTTCAAACCAATGCGCTTTATGTACTACATCGGTACGATGCTGAATACAAATATGCTAGTATCCAAGTACATGTCGCAGGTTGCTTACATTTTGCAGCTTCAAATTTAAAGTCATAAATCGTCTGCAAATTAAGGAGAAAGACGTGTATGTATGTAGAAACACAGTCCATCCTTAATTACACTTGTACTTATTCGCACTGACCGTTATGAAGAAACGAGTTGGTAATTTGGCCAAAACAGCAGAACGTTTGTTGCATACCGACTATCGGACAATCTTTTTTTACTCAAAACTTCCTATTGTCGGTAATAAAATGAATTTCCGGGACCTTGGATCGAGTTCTAGCGATATGCAAATCTTTTAAGATCTACATGACTGTTTAATGACATTTTGCTCTTTCAAGGAACACTTATCGCAACGTCTGCCTACACTATGTAGTCGTTGAAATGTCACTAATTTCAGATAATATTTCAGTAGGTAATTAAATCTTACGTACAAAAAGGAGAGCAAAATACATTCGATAAAAATTCAACAATTTAATTAGAAGCCTGCGTTCTTGTAATTTGTCTTTGCCCGACAAACGAAGATTGTTTGTACATCGTCATGTACTTCAACAAGGACTCGAATGCAATATAAACACGAATTGGAATTTTCCCGAAGGAACTCTCTTTTCTGCTGGCATCTAGAACAGGATACATGCAATCGACGGAGCTGTGCGATTATATACTACCCGTAGACGAAAATATAGCAATACGCGCGTATGCTGTATTACGACTGTGTTATCACAGCGACTGTGTGCCACATCAACGTACCCGAAATAAGAGCACACGTGCCTGCAGTAGTGTGCATTCAGAGTAATGTATTCACGTGATACATAGAATAATATACATACATTCGCATATGTACCTCTGAGTAATCAGATTTTTGGCAAAACTGATACACCATGATTGCTTGTTCTGATCTAATGATCGCTAAGATAAATATACATAACTGAAAATTGCATGTTTACGTATTCCGTGGTTCCACTTAAAGAGATTACGCGATAATTAATAATTGCTTTGGCGTCGACGTCCTTTTTAATTTTCTTGCTGTGAAACCAAGGCTGCCTAGTCATTTTATTCTGTAAATGTGCATCTAGAAAACACAGGAAGGTAGCTCGTTTTCATCAAAGATACAATATTAAGACAACAAGTTCTCTTCGTGGATAAATTTTCTTTGACGAGCGCGAAATGGGCTGAAGAGAATGGTACGTCGTAGCATATCGTAGTACAGTATGCATTTATGGTACTGGAGAAAGTCGGTATGGAGTTTGGATGCACGTTCACGTATCGTCCGCGGCAATAACTCCGTACATAGACGAGGAAGTAACTCGATAATCGACTGTAACAGCAACAGGTTGCGCATTCACGTAAAGCAACACCGATACCGTATCGGTTTTGAGAACGAGTATGTTTGAACATTGTGTATCGGTCTGGAGAGCGTTGCAACTACTGGACAACGGACAAAGCAGAGTCTAAGTACTAAATACATATGTGAATATAATAGCACGGTCTCGCGGCATAACGTTACCGATTTCCTGATTACTTCGGTCGGGCAGTCAACCTTTCCAGCTTGTTTTGCGGAATCGTGGTTCGGTCGAGTATCATCCAAATACAGCTCGAACGATCGGTCAGCCGCTTAATAACTCTGTGCGACCAACACGGTTTCGTGAGTCAATACGTTTTTACTCTCACTCGAAATCGATCGTCTCGTTGCAACTAACAACGAGAGATAGATCCCTGCAGCGGTGCACCTTAACGTTTTAAGTATATACGCGCCTCGTCTATTTACGTTCGAACGTATCCCAGTGGCATGATCGTCCCGAATATCGATATCCCGTGTCCCGGTTGCGTAATCCCGCCTAAACTCTACCGTGATAACAAGAGCAGTTGTGTAATTGTTAATCTCGTTTCTTTAATAAAAAAAGGTTCCTCCGGATATTTGCGAGGTAATTAAACGTATCACGTGTAATAAATCAAGGCACAACAGCTTGCCATTCGGAGCCTCGTCAATTGGATTCTGCTTATCCGTGTATAACGAACGAGTCGAGTCAGTTGTAACCTTATTACAACTTTCGCTCCTTATTTTATCAGGCAGTGTCATCATATTCTTTTCTCTCAGAGAGAAGGTTCTTTCTACTGATGACGCGAAAAGGAGTGGGAAGCCTTCTTTTCCTTGCACGAGTGTTGCATTGGAACCTAGTAGTTCTTCTGGCTAGTCGAAGGTTCAATTTCGTCGACGAGAAACAACGGTTTAGGGCGGGGTAAAAGGATTAGCTGCAACAAAAGCCGTGGCAATAAGGGGTCGATAATCATGCACCTTCATTCTGCACGTTGCACTTCGCCGCACAGTTCGTGCAAAAGAAACTCAGACAAGAGAAACTAGAGAGCGTGAATTTACGAAGGGTAGATTCCACTCTATGCGGTAGAACTCCTCTTTTATCTTTGCTCGTTACTGGTCTACTTATTCTCAAGGATACCGTTGCATTCGAAATCGATTTCCTTCTACTATTATAAATACTCACTATATTGCAAGAAGGCTGCTTCATCAGTTTGTTAAAGAATTAATTTTCTCATCGTAATGAACAGGAATTTTCAACCTGTGTCTGCTCTCAGCAACAACCAAAGCAGAGTATCATTCTTATCGTATAATTAACGAAGTCAATACATTTCTGAGGTGATATAAAATACTAAGATTTTACTAGTTTTGTTTTAAGTGCGATTAAATTACCTTTTTGAGAAATTGAGCGAAGGATACCTATAGCTTTTGTCTTGAATTTTCCACTAATTCCTTCTATGAAGAAGCGGGTAAAGGTTATTTTAAAAATGTATCTAGCAGAGATTCCAGTGGAGATATACTATGATTAACGAAACACGCGAGATCATTACACATTTTGAGCGACAGCGAAATAGAAGGAAATTATGGAAATGAGAATATTGCTATAAATGAATTTACAGTTTGGAAAGATGTCGCGCAAGGATCAGCCATCAATAAAAAAAGAATTTCTCCACTGGCTCCAAGATCGTTGGACCCAACATTCCTTTATATTTTACAGAAGCAGTCGATTTTTTCGAAACAGATGCATTGCTTGTCACAATTGTATTAGAAGAAATAGATGTGCTAAAAATATAATAGAGAAACTGAATTTATCTGAACGGTGCATTAGGAATAACTGGGTTGGCGTGACAAAAGATGAGTTGACCGCATTTTTGGCGTAGTCTTGAACGTGAGTATTATTCTCATTCATAATTTGAAGGATTATTCTTTACTTTAAGGTTTTTCCATAGATATATTTGCATTATGATACAAAAACTAAATCCTACGAGCTCAAGTGCAAACTACCGCAAAGAGTTAATCGAATGTTCGGCACTATTTAGAAGAATCAATCAGCGTCGCATTGAAGTGGTGAAGTTAAGTCAACGATTCCAAACTACATCATGCTCGTCTCCTTAAGCGGACGTATGTTCAATCTGGCGCATAATTACGAATCGAAAGTCCCATGTGGATGCCTCAAATGCTTTCCAGCAAACAATATTTCACAATTATCGATAATTATCGATTAATTGCGAGTTTGTGAGTCTAGTCGATTAGAGTTGAGCCGATGCGGTTCGATTAGAACGCTTCGCGGACTGTTTGAAGTAGTCCCTTAACCCCTGGAAATTACCCCTTAATGATTAAGCATTCATTCAACTGGCGTTGGCATTTCGTTCTCCAAACATAAATATTTCTCTGCTGTATCTACGCGTAACGTTCTCATCTTCATTTTACACTAACGTTGGATTACCCTTTATTGTACCGAGGACGAGTTTAAAGCAGAAATATTCCTGTTGCGAAGAACTAATGAAATAGATATTCCTTTGGAATATAAAATAATAAAAGATTTAACCCTTTGTGCTCGACTATAAAAGAGGGACATTTTACTTAAATTCAGCTAGAAAAAAATTATAAAATATTACACAATTGCTGAAAATTATTAACAAACGCAAGCATGGTGTTGTTCAGTATCTTCTATACGTTGTACTCGATGACTGGTTTAACAGAGTGGAATGTTAAAGAAATATAATTAACAAAATTTCACGGGGTGATCATTTTCAATGCTTCATCATTTTACTCGAAGCGATGCTTCACTCGTTTCTTCGTAAATGAATCGCTCATAGATGATACAAGAAATATTGCCGAGGGCAAAGGATTTAATTCAAATTGCATTGGCACTTCGTTCTCCAAATTTGCATATTTCTCTACTAGATACCGCTACATGTGACGTTCTCAACTCTATTTTACGCCCTTTATGGTACAGGGCGTGCTTAAGACAGAAATATTTCTGTCCCGCAGCGACTTCAGTGAAATAGATGTAGTTTTGCAAAGGAAAGATGTAACGCGACCGGTAGAAATAGAAAGTCCGGATATACTCGCTGGAAACCTTTCGCTCCTGATCATCCCATCGACATCGACCGTCGTTTGATGAAATATCTTAATGTGCCATTTAGCACCCTCTTCCTCGAGTGTAGTGCAGACGGTACTTCGAGGCGCTGCAAAAGTCTGGAACGCGATTAACAGCAGCTTCTCGGGAAGAAAGACGAGCGAGAAGGAAATACATCACGTCTCGGTAGTGAAATAAGAAGCGGGAGGAAGTGATGAGTTACCAGCTAGGAGGAAATTCTCCGCAAGGTCTGCATAAATGAGGCAGGTTTCAACAGACGTTTCGCTTTCAGATTCCAGTTCGTGCTTCTCCGCGACGTATTATTCACACGCTATAGATATCAGTTTCTGCAACTACCTAATTATTGAGAAGTGCAGATATTTCGCCAGCGCGGTGGCAGCGGGCGAGAGGCCAAAGCTTTGATACAGTATTCGCACCATCTCCACTCTACCGTCCACCTTGTGCATTTATCAATAGTGAATTACGCCAACGCGGAGCAACTAAGCATCGGCTAACAAAACCGCCTCGTCGCTCCAGCTTTTTACAAGCGCGTTACGTTTCTTATCCATTCGCGAAAACAAACTATTTTCAGTTTCTCTTTCTTATCGAATTCCCCTTTCGTCGTCATTCTTTTCTCCCCGCATTCCAGAGTATTTGGATCAGTGCAACGACATTGTCAGCTATCACATCCAACGAAGGGTGATTAAATTCGTCGCCGAGCCCTTGCCAGCTATCTCCCCGATAATTCAAAGATTCCTACGTGTTCGTACCTATTAGCAAACACGATGCTATTGAAAATTACAATTATTGAATAACAACCCGCAAACATTGAACTCTATTTAATTAGAGTATATCGAAAAGAGTGATTCATATGCGCTCTTGATGACTTTGCGAACAAAAAACTGCGAAACGTAGGAGAGAAAAGCGAGCGAACGTTTTTCTTTATACTTTCCGTAGAAGCATCCTGTTAGCTAATCATTGCGAAAAAGTTAATATCTTCTCATCGCAGTAGAATGAACTTTAAACATCCTGAGAGTCAATGTTCGTAATTTCTTCACGCATGATTTAGTGCAACAGAGGAATAAAATTGATTTAGTGCCAGAGGAAAATTCGTGATACTCGTGGAGATAGATAGACGTCGATTATCAACAAATGTCAGCGTTTGTTCAGAGAATTTGTTACTGATGCTAATTATGAACTGTCCGACACGCCTGAAACTGGTCCATCGGTTAAAATTGACGGTTACGCCTAAAAATCTTCTGCAGAATCTAATCTGATGTTAAGTATTCAGTAATTATCATATGTGAGTTGGTTCCACAACCAACTGTCCGAGGCCAACAAATACCTTGTTGCTGACCAGATTGCGTACGGACACATTTCTGTCCAATATCGTCACCGGAGATGATAAATGGATCATTGAAGATGTCCAAACAGTGATTGTCTTTAAACCAGACATCAAAAGCAACGTTGATCCTGAAGAAGGGACATTTTGTCACGTGCCTAATGAGATTGTATCGGTATAGTTCGACTTATTGGAACCTGGAGAGTTACTGCGCATTCCTAATTGTTGGAAAAGCAGGGCAGTTTTAGGCAGAAAAGCCATCATATTCCAACATATGTAAAATAATTGATTACTCCTGGGTATATCTAACACATTTCATAAAATATACCAGTTGGCAACTTGCTTTCCGACAAACCACCATTCGCGCAACTTCGTTTTGGATTGAAATCTCGAAGGAAATCTGGTTTTTTTAAGATTAACAGCTCTGACAGGACGCGGTACTTTGCTTTGCAAATGCCACATGTCCGGCGCGTTTGTTCATTTAGACCAGCCGCTTAGCTTTCGTTTATTTAGCCTCACGATGGATCATTTAGAGACTTTAACGTTGACGAGATGACGAGCACTCCGAACGACGTGCAGGCCTTTTGTTCGTTTCGCTGCTTCTGCTTCTCTCCAAAGACTTTTTCGTCTAATTATCAAAAAACCTGGCCCCCTTGTCCTTCGTCGATTGCAGCGCGTGGGTCCTCGTTTTTCCTCGTTTGTATTTGGGTCGTTCGCGTTTTCACAAGAGGCGTTAGCGAAAAGTCACAGAACGTCGTCAATGGGAAGATTCGAATGGTAGATAGCGCTGATCTTTTCGGTTATTTAAAGAAGCGACGGTGTTAATTCCACTATTACATTTATTTTCTTTTTCCTAACAAGCTTCCGCTCTGTCTCGCCCGATTTGGCGAATTCTTTTTCAAGATGTAAAAACTCATACTTTAGATTCGATCGCGAGCCGGACGTGCTTTCCGAGCGTCCGTTAAGTCGGCAACATCCAGAAATATGCAAGTGCCGCACACTTGACACCAATCTCTTTTCCTCTATACTTCGCCTCTCCCGTTCCCCTTTCGCTTCCCTCCGGTTCCCTTCCGCTTCCCTTCCGCTTCCCACGTTTCTGCTCCAAGCCGTACAATTTCTCACATGTGCTTCCGTTCACTGTCTCGTATATTATCACGTACTTAGCAGTTTTAATCTCGATAAACTGTGAAAACGCAGAGAAACGAGTGCGTTATCTAGCTCCACATAAATCGACGAAGGTTCTCGTGAAATCGACCACAGCTGCTGGTCGTACAATCTCCACTTTCTCGCTTCTCTCAGTTTGCTCTCTCCTTTTGGATATATTTTCGCGAGAGGAAAGCGGGAGATCGTGGCTGGTGTGAATTACGCAGTTGGCGTAATTCGGATGTCGATGCAATCGGATTTGCCCCGAACTTTATGCGTTGACGTTTATCTAATCAATTATATATTCTCCACTTTGTTCTACAAAAGAAGAACTTTCTCCGTCCTTTGCACATTTCGAAGATTCCATACTCCCAGCACTTGTCAGTTTTGTTAGTAGGAAAGTTTTTAATTTGGTTTTTCGTGTAGACTTTAAAGAGTTGAAGTCCCTACGAATTTTCCTAAGCAAATTTTCGAAAGACATGAAAAAGTGGAAATTTAAGCTGCAACACTTTTCGTCGAGTAGTCAGATAGACTGAAACCAGGACTGTCATTCCATAACGACCTTCCTACTAGCTAATTCTGGGCGTTCTTCCTGAATCGATATCTCAAATTCGTCTATTTCTACGAGCAGTACTAGTCTAAATTTATCGACCGGTCATTTGGTAGAATTTCGTAATGAAAGACTTCCTCTCCCATTCAACCAGAATCAGAGCTTTTGACTGTCTTCCGACGAAGACGAGGGCTTTGGGGGATTCGGGGATAACTAATTGTGGTTGGTTTCGCTTGCCCCAGAACCATCATTAGTTGCTTCAAAAAAGGTACGTTTTCGTTGCGTGAGTCACAAATTGAGGCCCCGTAAATTTGTTACCGAACCAAATTGTTATGGAATACGTTCCTATCTCTTTGGTATTTCGGATAATTCACGCGTGGTGCGGCGCCGGTGTTTCTCTACGACTGTCTGATATGATATGGTCATCCAAAGGAACCGGATGGTCTACCCGAAAGTGGTCTTTGTCTATATCGCTAGCGCTAAACTTGTGCGATACGTTTTTCAGCTAAAATAGACAGCGTATACTTTCCGAAAAGCATCGATTGTCCAAAATGCACTCTGTTCCCTTTCATTCTCCAAAAGGGACGAAACTGACGCAAATCAATCTAGTTCATGCAACTTTCTTCCCAAAGACACGTTGGAATGTCCTGCATTTCAGATCCAAATGTCATTGAATGTTTATACCGGACCGAAAGTGGAATCTAGTCAATAACTAGGCTGAATATTTTTCCGGACGACCTGGAATGTATATGTCGTGGAACGTATGTCTAGCTGGTGTCGTTTCTCTTCGAGAATTCGTGACGTATCCCCGAAAATGAACAACTGACATTACGCGGGATATTCGGTGGAACGGCCTTTCAACTATCTGCTTCGTGAAACATCCAGAGGCTTCTGTTACGTCGGCTCGTTCGCTCCAAGTACTGAACGAGCGAAATTTCTTGCTGGATCGCAGTTGCTACCTCCGGAATGACGACAACGATTGATATTAGGGCCAGTTATCGGTCGATTAGAATCGCAGCCAAGGAGATCTTAATTTTTTCGAACTTATCGAGACATGTTCTCGAAGACGGAAACGATGAGCGGCTCACAGAGATGCCCCATTGATCTCTCTGACTTTTCAAATAATCGTTCTGCTCTTGACTACCAGCACAATCGTGGAAGAAGAGGCATGTTTTGAGACTATGGTTTCCAGCGACATTCATTTATCTCCACGCGCGGCAAACGAGTTTCCAGCGACATCCATTTATCTCCACGTGGTAAACGCGATTAGACTTCGTTGACGCTCTTCGTTTCGAGTAAAAAAAATTAAAGATTAGAAGTTTTTTGCAAGAAGAAAGAGGGGAATTTTTGTTCAAACGCCGAAATTTCCTCAAGTCTACGTTTTCAAGGAATTTCAAAATCGTCCTCCAGCAAGAAAATTTCTCGGGCTTGTATAAGGAGATCGGAACAGCAACGAAATGTTTGCGGCGTGATACATGCATTGTATGAAGACATCTCTAACAATTATTTTATTATTGGCCCAATTACGCCTTCATTACGCCATTCACACAGCCGCGACTCGTCAGACGAAGCTGTTTGTGGTTTCTGCAATCATCAGAGTGACTCAAACGGCGGCGATTTCGACGTTTCTCCGCTCACTCGAATGTCGTCGCAACACGGTTGAAAAAAAACAAGAAAAAGTTTTCAACGACCGAATACGTATCCTTAGGTGATGGAAATCGTCCATCACTCATACCTTGCATGTTGTTGTGCTCACTTTTCGTTTCGTGTCTCTCTTGTTCGAACTCGTAAATGCCTCCTGCCGAGTCACGACTGGTGTCGATCGTGCATCTCTTCGTATATCTCTTGAGGTTCAACTGTCACCACTGACGTGGGGGAAATGAATAAGTATGACGGTTATTTCCTTGATTTTAATATGCAATAAGCATGAATCGAGAGTGTTGTGGCTTTCTTTTTGAACTACGCGAGGAATGAATATCAACGTTATGTCGTGGCAACATGGATAGCATCTAAAAAGTGATTTACTTACTAACTCAACTAATTACCCTACTGGGACAAACTTATTGATCTGATCTGCGAATTCACCCTTTTATAAGTTTTATTTTTCTATCGTCCCTGAAGTTTTTTCCAAGAACTGTTATCCGCATTTATTAATTCTTTAATATGTTGTATAACTACTGGGACAAACTTATTGATCTGATCTGCGAATTCACCCTTTTATAAGTTTTATTTTTCTATCGTCCCTGAAGTTTTTTCCAAGAACTGTTATCCGCATTTATTAATTCTTTAATATGTTGTATATTGCTTATTTCTGTAAGTTTATTTGCAGGAAAATTTTGGAATAGTCTGCTGTACCTCAACGTTTTATTGAAGACGCGTTTTATTGTAATTTCTTCGACGCTGTAATTACCAGGATATCGCATTACAGG
>NIPQ01116696.1:763-14520 GCA_002806875.1 Lepidotrigona ventralis hoosana
CGATGTAAGATCAAAGAAACGTTGCCAATTCAGGGGATGAGAGCAGGCTGTCTGATCATTCCGAGCGAGAAGCTAAATCCGATCACATTTTGACTCGAGAAGCAGCGGGATAACCCCGCAAAAATCATTCAGCAGTGTGCGAACTTTGCTCGACTTGCATATGTTCGAAGTCAGCTTTCACTATTTCATCCGGGGAATATCATTTCAAACTGAAAAGTCAATGAAGAGAGAGTTCCTACGCTTGCTACAGGCGTCTCCCGTCTTCCCCACCCTGCCATCTCTCCGTCGTTTAAAATTCAGCTGCTTCTTTTTTTCTTCTTCCATCTTTCCCCCTCGGTATAATCTACTTAATTCAATTTGCTCGTGAGTTTTATAAAAAGCAACGTTACAGAAGTTTTGCTTCCCTTTGCGCAGCTCCGAGAGCATCTTTTAATTGGATTGGCCGACGATTTTTCAGATTTCTCTCGACCCTGAACCGTTTTTTCCTAACGGCAGAGGGAAAACCTAGTTAAACTCAGAACGATCCGAAGATAAAAAAAAAAAAAGAGGAAATTTATCGACTGATGGCGCGAAAAAAAGTGAGCCAATAGTCAACTAACACCTCGTTGTTGACCCTATTCGTTGGAATATTTATGAGACCTTCGTTCCCCTTCGTTACTCTCTCGTGGTAATAAATTTTCATAGAATATGCAATCCATTTTGATTTGCCCGCCAAGACAAACAACAAACGTGTGACGAGTGGGAAGAATCCCCGAGGACGGAGCTTATTTCCCTCAGTGCAACGTGATTCGAAATTCCAAGTAACCTAACGCACCCTTCCAACGTTTCGCCGCCGTCCCATCGGAAACAACCCTTCGAGACCCTCACGGAAACTGTCACTCACCGTGGATAAAATAATAATATAAATTCTCGCAGACAGACTGTCCGCAGCGCGATGATCGTTTCGTCGTTTAACGGCGCAAGCAGCCAAAAAACGATAGACGAAATTTTTTCGATTCGAGTGCGGCAAGCACAACGCGATAGCTGGACAACTTTTTCTCGCGGCTGATGCTAATTGAAACGAGTGAAACGTCGCCGTGAATCTAGGGAAGAGTAGTTGGGGAAGAAAGAAAATGGAGGGACGAACGAACAAACGCGGTAGTTTCAAACGGCGATTAATCGTATACGCCGACGTTCATGCACTTCGCTCGAGTCTGCATGGAAATTTCTAACAACCCGGCGATATCGGCAATATCGTTTCGTGGAAATATTCTACGCCGGTTTTTCCGACTTTGCGAACACGACTGGCGAGAACTATCGTTCACGAGACCGGATGGAACGGAATTTGTATTTGTATTTTAAGTGAAGTGAATATATTTTAAAAATATATTAAGTGAAGTGAATATATTTTAAATTAAGCGGATATTGTTTATCCTTGGCTACTCAAGACTTACTTTGATCTTCTGGAACAAAAGACTCTTATAGGCGCCCGGCAAATATTATTGAATAATTGCAACAAAGGATATATTATTTAAACGTGATTACTTTACAGTTTCGAATTGCATTTGATAGCCTGAAAATGAAAAGGTGTGGTAATAAATTAATCACAAAAAGACAGAAATATATTGTGTATGAAAAACATAATGGAAGAAGGGAGATACATTACGAATACGAGAAATGTGAGATAGGATTACGTATTGATCCATGGTTCGAATTGTATCATGATAGATTATTAGATATATTATGAAATAAAGCTTATTATGAAGTAAGCTTATTATTATGAAATAAGGTTACTGTTAAATTTTTAATATATAACACTAACAATTCAATGCAGGATGCAGTATGTTTTATTCCTCGTAACTTGAAAAACGTGCTTGGAACGTGTAGCTAGAAAATTAACAGGATTTCGATAAAAAAAAAAAATATAACCGGTTAATTAGGAAAGTTTTAGTGGCTCGCAGATTGTCTATTAGCATTCTCACCGAGTCAAATGGTAAGCATGAGTAACGTTAATTACCCGGCGACATGTTTTCTGTCGAGGGTTCTGTAACTTTGTGCCGAAAAAAAAACCTGCTACATCTGTGCAGAATTAGGTTAACGACTATCATCGATCGACTTCTTTTTGCAAAATCCATTCCATTTCCTATTGTTCAACGAGTTTCCATACACGTTTTTGCTTTGTTTCTATGACCAAATATTTAAGTTTTTAAAACCTCTTTCAGAAACAGTATAGTATAGTAATAATTATAAACAGATAAATTCTCTTTAATTGAAACATCTGCCAGAGTGCGGACAGTTGATAAAAGATCCATCATGTGTGATATGATCATGTGATATGATGATATGTATCAACAGCCATCTCTCCATATGTGATGAATTCTGCTTATTGATTTAGATGGTTCATCAATATTTCTTGTTTAAATGGTATCTTTTCTCTGTATAACATCAATTAAACGCTCTGGAATTGATTTATATAATTTCTTTTTCTTTTCTGGCAAAAAATCATTCTTCTACTATTTTAGATTGACTTTTTAAATCATGGAAGTAATAATTAATCTGGACCGTCTAAATCGAACGTTTTCTCGTCGTTAAATATTCCTTCACTAATTGTTTTTTTGCAATGTATATGACTTGTGACAAACTCTAAGCGTTTCTCTTTATGTTACGATGTTAAAGAGAGACCTTTTAAAACACGTAGTATATTCTTTTTCTTTAATTAAGTATTATTCAGGTTTACGAGATTTATTCGACTGTCTAGTAAAATTCGACCCGTGATTTAATTACTTCGTTCCATCTAACCAAGATACTGCTTGAACTTGATCAGTTCCGTTAACTTCCGAACAGATCTCCAAAGTAAATAGAATTTTATCAGTAAGAGAAAGATTAATCTACGAAGGGTGAATCTGTGGAAATCGAAAGTTAAATCCGATCCAATTTCCCCCTTTCTCGCAATCTCGTGGTCCGCGAACTACACGTCGCTCTTTCGAAAGAGCAAGCAGAATCCTTTGTGGAAGCTAGAGTACGCGTCCCGATGACAAAGGGAGGACAATACGTTCCACGCGTTGTAGCCATTTGAATTTCCCACTTTTCCGGAATGTAAACCGGCATGCGGATAACGGCCGAGTAACTTGCTCGAACATCTCGCGGGGATCAGCCTTAAAGGATTCAAGGTGGCCTGAACGTACGAGCTCCTCGTACCTCGTTCATTATTCAAACCTTACTTTCGCCTGGCCGTTTGAAAGACGTTGATCGCCCATCCGCCACGGTGGATTCACAGCGTGAGCTAGCCTCGGAACGGAAGACTGGCTAGCCGCGAATAAAACCCGGACAGCCTGGCCTGGCAAACGCCCTTCATCCATGCAAACGCCGAAATTATTCCAACTACACCGCGGCAACTACGATTTCTTCCCTCTTCGCTGTTTTTTTTCTTTCGCTCCCATCGCCATGCAGAACACTCGCGTTTTTTAGCTGCACTTCCCTCGCTTTCATTTTGACGCGTTCAGTTCAGACGCGAATAGCCAACGAGCCTTCCGCGTAGAACGCTGGACTCTTCCATCTAATGAGAAACATGAGATTTTTGTTTGATCGACACTGAATCGGTTGTGTGGAATCAGTTCAGTCGATTGTTCGAAGTTATTGTAAAATATGAGAAGATTTTTAGGGTAAGATTTCGAATCTTGAAAGAGTTATATACAGTATCAAGTTGTAATGGCGTGCAGACTTTGAGAGAGTTATAGTGAGTCGTGATAACGTGCAGGTATTGAGAGAACTTAATATCTATTCAGACTTTTCCACCTTTCCTTAATTCCTAAATTAATGAACCTTTATATTTACTTTAAACCTTTAATTAATCTTTATTTAATTTTTTGTGTTACTTTTGTCACAGTAATTGCTCGAGGTTCTTGATTAGGTGTGCCACGATTGGACATTGGTCGAGTGTTTATTACAGTGATTATTATTGAGAGTTTGGTAGTTTCGAATTCTTGGACGCTGTTTGCGTTAACAGTATAACTGCTTGAGATTCTCGAGCATTTCTTGCATGTTTGATCCTAGTTTATTATATCGTTATTGGCGATTTCAGATAGTTTCCGATATTGAATATTATTATTAATATTGGATATTGCTTAGAATATTTCTATTTTATTAGTTCTTACGGTGTCTATGTTTCGATTACGAAAACTAGGGAATTCAATTAATATTGTCGGATGTTAATGATGTTTCTCTGAAAAGTTTCTGTTTCCGCGAGGTTCAGTATTGCTAATTATTTCGATAACGAGTGATCGGATAGGAAATTTCGTTTCCTTTTAAATTGTTTTAATTGATAAAATTGTTTCGTTTCTCTTTAGATTTAATTGATAAACATACGAGTTTCATAGACTATTAATCTATCATTAGATCACCGACGAATGACCCGCGTCAAGAAGTTCGAAACAATTTCAACAAATTTCCCGCGTCTGGCACGCAAAACGACGAGCGACATCGATCTCGTTCCGAGACATTTGATTCGGCTGGTTTTATTAAATCTGTCGTCGTTAATGTCATAACCTTACGTTATTAACACTAGAACTACCGACAGTTGAGACGTAGCTATCTCTACGAAAACCAGTCAAAATGATTGGTACTGGTATAAGTAGCCATGATACAAAATTACTTTTATTTTAAATGAATAAAACAAAATTAAAGTTCGTTATATTAATCCTTTAGCTATTCCTGCAAAAGTCATTACATCATTGCGAAGAAAAAATGTAACATGAAGTAGAAATT
Source organism: Lepidotrigona ventralis hoosana (assembly GCA_002806875.1). Classification (NCBI taxonomy): domain Eukaryota; kingdom Metazoa; phylum Arthropoda; class Insecta; order Hymenoptera; family Apidae; genus Lepidotrigona; species Lepidotrigona ventralis. The sequence goes on from NIPQ01116696.1 coordinate 5,507, forward strand.
TTAAAATAAAGTTGTCAGACCAGTCAAAATGACTGGTGTGGTAGTTCTAGTGTTAATGTTATAGCCATCTGTCAGTGCACGTTCACTGATTCGTAGCTTTCTGTTTTCCCTCGTCGACCACCCCCTCTTTGCTTCCTCTGTAGAACAGATCATGCTTTAAATCACCAAAGCTCTGCCAGACTTTACACCGCTCAGAATCAAACACAATTTTGCAATACTAAAGTTTTTCAGTTTCACGTTGCTACTACATACAGAGTACAAACGTGGAAGAAATTTGTTCAGCTTACTGATTTATATAAAAAAACACGATGTTTACTTGCGATAATGTTCAGTGCAGTTTCCGAAATCATGCTTGTATCACAGAGAAGTGAAACGAATAGGCGATAGAAACGTGGCAGTGATACAACTCGACGCATGGTCAGACGCGTAGTCAGCAAGAAGCATCCTAGTGATACAATTCTATGCACGACCAATCGAGCCTCTCAAAATTTATCCACTGTACGATAAATATTGAATATTCCTACTATACGTCTCTAGGATCGAAATATAAAATTCTTATAAAAGTAGTTGCAAAGAAACAGAAATCCCACGATTCTGTATCGATATCCCACGATTACAAACAATTGTCTGATCTTTCATTTCGAACTACTGTATCGTTTAATCTATTGCAATCAAAGCAATCAGTGCCACAAGACGAAAGAGTCATTAACACGTTCCGTGCCAAGCGATTTTTGCCTTTTGTTGTCGTTCGTGCCATTTCATATTTTGACTAAAGGTTGATATATTATCACACAATCTTTCATTACATCATCAATCGATAAGTAGTTCTCTTGTTTAGAGTAGCTATCACATCGTGTATCACTTGTAATATTATTAGAAATATGGTGGTACACGTGGCCTGAAGATCAAGTTTAACGTGGTACACATGGCTCAGAACGTGTTATATTATATTATATATATATATATATATATATATATATATATATATATATTATAATTCTCTCTTCTGTCTGTTTCTTTCTTTCTTTCTTTTTAATAATAATAAAATGATGTAAAAATACTCGAAAATATCGTTTCCTTCTTTGGCCAACATGACAATTAATGCTGCGAAGACCGAGATGACTACTAGCGCCACGTGAGCGTTAACTACGCTGTGCAGAGAATGCACTACCGATCATGAGCATTGGGTTACACACCTGTTGATTACATTTATTGGAAAATTCTAACAGATTATATACAATAAATATAATATTGTTTTATTAGAAGATGGATCCACACTACAAGTAAATAATAGATTTGTGATAAAATAAAAAACACACTGACAAGAATCCAGTTGTTCTATATTAATATTTATCACGTTCCGTGCCAAGCCATTTTTGCCTTTTGTTGTCGTTCAGGCCATTTGATATTTTGACTAAAGGTTGATATATTATCACACAATCTTTCATTACATCATCAATCGATAAGTAGTTCTCTTGTTTAGAGTAGCTATCACATCGTGTACCACTTGTGGTAATATTATTAGAAATATGGTGGTACACGTGGCCTGAAGATCAAGTTTAACGTGTACCACCGGTGGTACACATGGCACGGAACGTGTTATATTATATTATATATATATATTAGAATTCTCTCTTCTGTCTGTTTCTTTCTTTCTTTCTTTTTAATAATAATAAAATGATGTAAAAATACTCGAAAATATCGTTTCCTTCTTTGGCCAACATGACAATTAATGCTGCGAAGACCGAGATGACTACTAGCGCCACGTGAGCGTTAACTACGCTGTGCAGAGAATGCACTACCGATCATGAGCATTGGGTTACACACCTGTTGATTACATTTATTGCAAAATTCTAACAGATTATATACAATATTGTTATATTAGAAGATGGATCCACACTACAAGTAAATAATAGATTTGTGATAAAATAAAAAAACACACTGACAAGAATCCAGTTGTTCTGTATTAATATTTATCACGTTCCGTGCCAAGCGATTTTTGCCTTTTGTTGTCGTTCATGCCATTTGATATTTTAACTAAAGGTTGACATATTATCACACAATCTTTCATTACATCATCAATCGATAAGTAGTTCTCTTGTTTAGAGTAGCTATCACATCGTGTACCACTTGTAATATTATTAGAAATATGGTGGTACACGTGGCCTGAAGATCAAGTTTAACGTGTACCACCAGTGGTACCACCACTGGCACGGAACGTGTTAAAAGTAATTCAACGAGTGGAATCGAAGATGCGCGGTGAACGACGTCACCGGAGGCAAAATAATGGTACTGACTCGCCATCGTCGGTCCTTAGCGATTCTCGTCGGCTGGAATTTAATAAGAGCCGCATAAAGTTAGGGCGGATTCTCGTTTATTCGAGAGACGGCTTGCAGGCTCGCCTACCTGCGAGCCCAATATGTGCTCGCCGCGTACGTAAGCGTCGCTACATGGCTGCGGTCTCGTGTGTTGGCACCACTCGCCTAGGATCGCCCTGTGTGCAACGTGGAAATGGAGGGGGAAGGAGGAAGAGGAAGGGGGGCTTGAAAGCTTTTGTACTTGCCATCCGGAGTCACCTAGCCACGAGACCGAGCTTCTGCCGCCACTAGCTTCCACTCGCTATTGGCTGCTAGTATATACACCGCCGGACCCGCAGCTTTTCTTGTCACGGAAACTACGTTTGCGTACCTTTGTGCCGCTAAACCGTGCCAACAGCGTCGCCATCGCGTTAACCCAAGACTTCCGTTCCGCAACAGAACGGACGATTCCTCGGCGGAATTTATCGCCGATCTTACCGCGTCTTTCGCAGCTTCTTATTACTGTCTGCGCGTCGTAAAGGCGTTCGCGATATTCTTAATACACAGCGTAGCATTTATTACAACAGTTGCTATGTATCAATTTCGTAACGTCTAGCAGCGCTTTTATACGAGCGCGGTGGTATGATAGTGAAAAAGTGTAGAAATACACAGATAAAATATATTAGAATAGGAAGATTATCTTGGAAGAATTTCTTAAAAATTTAGTTTAAACACGATCTCAATTTCACTTTCGATAGAACGATCTGAAGATCATATGAAGATCACATTTTCAATGAAATTAGAAACGATCATAGAGACAGAAATTTAGTGTGTTTTTTTCTGTATGAATTTCGTCTCACATTTCGTATGACATTTTGCTGCATCCCTTCAAAGAAGAACAGACGTTGTTTATCGAGATGAAATACTTCGAATGCAAACTGCCGGACGAACGATACATCGCGAGAGAAAGTTCACGTACAACGAAGATGTTGAACATTGTTCGCGAAGTTCACATCCACCTCTCTGTGGAGAACAATGGCCGACAAATATTCCATGCTTGTCCGTGCTTAAGCGGTCGCTTTCCTCGCGGCAGTAATTCACGAGATTACCGCGAATCGCGAGCGTTGCTTTGAGCCAAGAGAAAGAAAAGTTTCGCTGCACGCCGGTCGGGATTCTTTCCATTTCGAAAAAAAAAGAAAAGAAAAAGAAAAAGCGGAAGAAGAGGCGGTAGTAAAATTAAGTACGCTCGAAAACTGCGTGGATATTAAAGCTAGCAGGGGAATCTTATTAAACGGGCGGGTGGAAAACAGGCGAGACAAGATACAAGGGGGCCAATCTGCGGCAAACGTATTGTAAATATTTTTAATTAAATATCTCCACAGTCGGCGGTGCGTTTTCACCGGTGCTAGACATTCGGTGTACGTCGAAAAATGTAATAACGTCGGCCGCGACATCCATCGAGAGAGTTTTAGCGCGAGAGTGCGTTGACGCATTCTTCCTTTCTTTCTTTCTTTCTTTTTGTTTTTTTTTCCACCCTCACGCGACGAACGAAATTCCGCTGTGTCTCTCCCTTGCATAAAAATGCTAAAACGCAACGAATCTGCATACTATTGACAACGCGTTTTCGTTTAGCTCCTCGACGCGCGGGGCGACACCGCCCGGAGCATTAATCAAATCAGTGGCTACGTGTTTCGATAATTAACGAAGCATTCTGAAAATCGAACCCTGTGCGGATAATAGCGAGGAATCTGACACGCGTAATTTCGCTCGACGAAATCCAGTTCGACGAAGCCCGGTTCGTCTGCACTAAAGTCGCTGCGTTGCAAAAATTCAAATTCACTTCAATCGTCGCCTCTTTGCGCGGCTGTATTTTGAAACTGGAGGCCCTTTTCTGTCGACGAGTTGAAAAATTCGCTACACAGACTATCTACGATTGAGATACAAATTCTTTCCAACCGATGAAAATGACAAAGATAGTATTTGTCTTTCACTTACAATGAAATTAATAGTCGAAGCCTTTTTCAAAACCAAATAAGAAACAGCAATACAGCGATTGAATCTTCAAACTTTAACTCTTTCGTTACGAACGGTGACATCTATTGACGTATCGGATCATATATTAAAAATTATAGTATAACACACTTTAGCCATCGAAACGAACTTTCTCTATTTTATATAGATAAGAAGTTATTGTAAGAAAGAAATCATTCGCAATTCTAAAAAAAATCTCTTAAGCATTTGAAGTTAGATTTTTTCTTGAAAGGTTGAAGTTTGTTTTTAAAAAAAAAAGGCATTCTAGACACTTGTCAAAACTGTTAACAAGCTCAGAAAATATTTTGTTCCGTTCAATTCGGCGGAACGTAACAAAAGGTTTGATACATACGCTTAGTAACCTATTTTAAAAATTGTACGTAACTTTCTCGAAACTTGTACGTCAGAACGTCGTCGAGAACTTTCCCAGCATCGTCCTCATTCGTAGCGAGAGAATTATACATCACAAGGGATGACGAATGAAAGAAACGTTATTTAATTAGGAAAATGTCTGGAGCAAGTGATATTGTTGGCGCAGCGAGCAAGTGCCCGGTAGCCAGTGCCTGGAAACTTCACCGGGAATACTTCAGCCTCAATTATCACGCGCGTTTCGCGAGTATGCCGCCGTTGCAAACATCGTAACGAAACGTCAGCTGCCGTAAGGCGACAGACGATATTATTACGGGGGGCTGCACAATTCCACATAGACACATAGCCATAGAACGTCGAACTTTTCCCTCGTCTCGGCGCTTCGCCCGTGACACACGTCATTTCTACGGGGACACTAGCCGGTCTCCGTGGCTCTGCGCCACGTTCGTGTGCGGAATGCATCTCACGCGGAAGATAACTCGCGCGAGGCACGAAAGCAGAGAACGAGGAAACAATGTACGTGGATAAAGCAGCTCTTAAATTTTCTGCCGGGCGAAAGGAATTGTTCAATTTGTTAAGGAATTTCGTATTCACCGTGACGGGAATTAGAGATAGCATAATGTGCTCCCAACGACGCGATTTCATTTTGTTTTATATCTCTGTCAAAAGTTGTGCTCCCACTGTAGTTGGGTGAAAACTACGCGAACGGCGAGAAATATATACGAAGCTCGTGAACAATTTCACTCGAGATTGGAGAAATATCAACATCAACGCGAGAGAGAGACAGAGAGAGTTGAACGTGTCTTTTGTATTTCACGAGTATTTCTCTTTCTCACGTCACACTCGGATCACGTCATACGCGTATCTTATATTTCTTCTGTATGTCGTAAATATTTTGTGACGCCCTGTATCGTAAATCTTGCATCTCGCCACAGTAACCCAGCCCCGTTCCATTATAAAACGTCGAAATTGAATTTTCCTGACACGATCGGTATCGCGTCCCGGTATCTAATCGCGTTGAGCGAAACAAAGCCGACGCATTGTGCCAGCCACAATGGGCACACGGGGGCTCGAATTTTCCGTCCGCGGAAAGCCCTTACGCGACGGGAAAGGGTTACATACGGCTTTCGTATCGCTGCGCGTTGTGTACTCAATGGTTTTGTGCTTGGACGTGGTTCTGTGCACGTCCCGGAAAACCCCAAGTCTCACAACTGAAGATAATTGGTCGTACACGCGTTACTCTGCCAGCCTGGTCGTGTGCCTGGTCGCCCATTAGCCTGTTGTTCCGCGAATTTCCTCGCCCATTCTTTCCTCGCGTTTCGCGAGCGCGGCGACAACAACCGCGTCATTACGCGCCTGGCGAAAAATTCTCCACCGACGACCCTATCTCTTGCCCCGACGCTTTCACCCGGGAAACCGGTTTTAATTTGCGAAATGAATCCTTGATGGTGCGACGACTCGCGACATCGGCCACTCGTAAATCGGCCGCTGAAAACGATGTTCGTTCCTTCCTCGACCATCTCTCTCTCTCTCTCTCTCTCTCTTTTTCCCCGGCATCGGTCTGTCCACATCCCTGTCTCCAACCCCTTTCACCCTGTAAATCGTTTCCCGACGAACGAATTTACGCCGACGATTTATTGCGGCTGCTTCGAAACCCGCGTCGAATTCCCCGGACTTGCCATCGCCGTTTTTCATCGGACTTGGTATCAAGGCTTCGCGGCGCAACGGCCGTGGATATTTAATCAAACCTGTGACGATCGATATCCCGTCTGCGATTTAATAACGCGACGAATCGCGCTCCGATTCGAAACGAGTGTGTTACGTAACCGTTTCAGGGTGTAACGCGCGACGATCGATGAAGAGAGAGTGAGAGAAAGAGAGAGAGAGAAACGGGAGATCAGAGGGATCGAACAGTCCTCGATAAGACACAGAAGAAGGAATCTTTCTTGTATTATGGAAAGAAGTGGCTTCTGCCGATCATTCGAAATCTATGGTAACAATTCGAGGCTGATGCAGAAACGATGAAATTTATGCGCCGATTCGAAATTTTATCCCCAGATGGTTTTTGCACGTTTCGAGCAATGTTTGTAATTTCGTTTGGCCAAATATTAAACTAAATAAATGAGAATGTCTATTGAAGTAAAAAAAGTGTGCGAATCTTTTGTTCACGAGATTCATACACATTAATTTATATATCTATATAAATTATTTATATATTTTATTGACCATCTATACATTTCAATAATATTTCTTAGATTTCCATTGGGATAAACCGTGCTTGCAGGAATGGTGAGATTTTTATTTTAAAAATTGAAATAACGAAAGTGCGCGAATGTTTTATTCACGAGATTCATATATATGTAAATTTTAATTTTTATATTTATATAAATTATTTATATTGTTATATTACTTATTTATACGTTGTATTGATTGTCGATATATTTTAATAATATTTCTTAACAGTCTTATATTTTAATAAAATTTCTAATTAAATTTCCATTGAGATTATAAACTGTGCTGGTAAATGGTGAAATTCTTATTTCAAAAATATCCCTGCAAGAAAGTAAGTCAATAGGAAGTAAGTCCCGTTGAAATCAATTCAAATACGAAGGGATGCGTCAAGCTGAATTTGATACAAGACAGTGAGAAATCCAAGCTACGCGATAGAAATATTCATACAAAATTATAACCATCGAAATTATCGCTGTTTCATTTTTTAAAATTCCACAACCGAAATGAAAATCCCCGTCTCAATACTACGACTTCCTAAATTATCACCAAAGAATTTCTAGGTGAAAGCTGAAACGAACCTGGTAGAAAAGTTTGTTATTCGTGACACGTGCCCGTTACGAATGGCGAATTTGAAGGGTCGTTCGCTCGATTTCCACTATCCCGGGCTACTTGCCTCATTACCGCGTCAATTTTCCGATCATTGATCGCGAAAGTTTCGATAAAATTAGCCCGAGTACACATCGGGAGGAGGAGGAGGAGGAGGAGGGAGAGCTAGGCGAAACGAGCCACTTTTCCGAGCAGTTAATTATTCGAATAATTTATCCGCCGGGCGCGAAACACGCGGGCGGATTTTGCCGCGGGAAAATAAGCTCGTTCATTATTTCGATAGGCCGCAACAGGATGCTCGGCGGAAATGTGCCAAAACCGGCGGCGGTGGCCGCGTAAAAATCGAAGAAAAATCCACCATCGTTGGCCGATCGTTTCGCTCGCGCGAAAATTCCTGAATATCGAATATTCAGCGTTCAACCTACTGACCCACAGATTTTCGCGCCCTCCGAGTTTCCACGATATTTATTCGTTTATTTACCGCGCGTGGAAAACGTGACGCTAGAATGGAAAAACAAGAGACAGAGAGAGATTGCTCTTTGTCGCGCTAGGCTGCAATAACGTCCGGCAAACGAGCGTCATCAAACTTTTCCGCCGATGTAATAACAGCTGACAATCTCTGGCTGCTAGATTTTGCAATAACTATGGAAACGCCGCCGCGATTCGCGCTCGGGCTTTTTTTAAAAAGTGCGCGATCCAGAGATTAAACGCTTTATCCGCGCACTCTCGCACCGCGAGCGGTTTCATAATTTCTTTTGAAACTGTACCAAGCGCTCTGCCTGCATGGTAAAAAAAAAGAAAAAAAAAAAAACGAAACGAATGCGTGAAACGAGGTGCTCGCCAGACTTTCCCAGCCGAGACAGACGAACGGCTAGGTATATAAAGAGATTTTTCGAGATATCTTTCTCGTTTCAACGCTTTTGCGTGTGTGCCTTTCCGCAGTTCGTTTCGGCGATATCGATCTTTGGATGGAACTTGGCTTGGCGCGTAAATATTTGTATAAATATTTGCGTATTTGCATATTTTGTATATTTGTATGTTTATACAAATATCATAACATTTGCGTATATGTAAATATTTTGTATGGCCGGGGCGAAAATGAAGTTCTACTGTATGCGTGTGCGTACGGAAATGAATTGAAACACTGGGTGTAGACGATAGTAACAAACAATATCCTACGTTAAAATTCGTTTGTCTAAACAAATGTCCGGGAAATTCATTCAAATGTTTCCACTGCCCTCGGACAACGATGCATTTGTTTGATAAATCATCGGTTTAAAAACTACTATTACTTTCACGGATTTTTCAGATCATCTGCCATTGTTCATTACAAAAAAAAGCGAAAAGAGAAGCAAAACCAGAACGAAGAGAGGAGGGAAAGGAGCATGCGTGTGTTTGTTCGTATACTATCTCTCTCTCTCTCTCTCTCTCTCTCTGTCTCTCTCAAATACCTTGCATCGACAAAAACGACGTAACTTT
>NIPQ01116743.1:0-13964 GCA_002806875.1 Lepidotrigona ventralis hoosana
GGGGGGGGGGTTTAAACCGAAGGAATTCCTTGCTCATGCAAATCAGAGATTCACGGCAGGCCGCGCGGGTGGACCGGGATTGTACGAGTTAATCAGGATCCACTCGCGCGGAACACGCGGCAACTGGCACCGGTTGAAAACCACTGAGAAATAAGAGTCGAAACGAGAAGGGAGAGAAAGAGAGAGAGAGAGAGAGAGCCCGCGCGTACGCGAGGCCAAAGAGAAAGGGATAAAATGAAAAAAGTTGGCCGGCGAACAATCGTGTATAAATCAGGGGTGGTTAATAGGTAAGAACAAAGGGTTAGAAGCTGGCTGGGTTCTCGCGGTGGCAGCCTCCGTGGAAGGAGTACCGGAGGGATGCGCTCGCTCTCAGGGGGGTTGAACGTGCACGGCTCCAATTTACGATTCATTTCGTCGAAACGGCCGCCACCGTCGGCGCACCTTATATCGCCATTTTCCCGATCTGAATAATTAATTTTAATAACGAATTTCCAGCCCTCGTCGAACTCGCCCCGGCCACGTCACGTTCCTTCCTCGCTCGCGGAACGACGGACTGCTCGTTGCCTGTCTACGACGTTTGACAGAATGCCTCTATTGTGAGATACATTTTTAAGCAACCGAGCGGAAAACGCACCGCGTTATTTGTTTCCCAGATATTTCTTCCCTCACTGCCTTCCAATTCACGCCATCTTTTATCGGCAAGATGAATTTCTTGCGAATGTATTTTACGAACGGCAATAAATTGCTATGTTTTTTTTTAGTATCAGCCATGATTGATCTCATTCCTACATTGGACGATGCATATTGTAGAAAACCAATCACACGTCGTTCAGTTAACGCGGCACAAATGTCAGTGAATCAATCGGTCACTCGAGCATCGTGCTCGTCAAGTTTTTTCTTCGCAACACCGTCGTAAACATTGCCACATTCGAATAATAAAATTACGCGCCGCGAGCGAAGCGCAATAACTTACGATCGGCTACGTCGGCGATGTTGGGGCCGAGTAACTAGAACAAGTTAGTTAATGGGCGTCGTTTCGAAGGTGAAATTGATACTCGGCTCCGGCTAAATACCAACGTGACTGAATTATTGATTATCGTAACGCGTATGACGAATCGACTCGCGATTCGCCGATATCGATCACCTCGCGATCCGACTTCCTACCTACGATCAATTTACGACTCGTAACTGATTCCCCAAAGAATATTCCTGTCATTAACCGTTTGGAAAACGAATTTCTGAATTCGACTCGTACTCCTCTGCCGCTGAAAATATTCCTAATGAGCCCGTGTGTTTCAAACGTTAAAATGGCACGGAATAAAGGATCGAACTTCGATATTCGATGTGCGGAAGACGACGGACAAAACGGGACGGAACGATTAACGGTACATAAACGTCACTCTTATTTATCAGGCAATTCAAGTCTTTGAGTTTTCGTGTCAACGTGCGACGAAACAGGAACGATCGTTTCGAGCCTCGGCTCGTAGCGGGATTAATCCGCGATATTTACAATATTTCAAGAGAGCCGTCATTTACATCGCTTAATTGACAGGGGTTGGCCCCCTGATACGATCGTGAATACAAAATCTCTCGAATTTCCAAGAAAGCTAGTCGCACTCGGTGGCGATCGATGAATACTTGATCGATCCGTGTTTCGAACGAGACGATACCATCGCCTCGCGTCGTCTCGTGGGGCCACGAAATCGACGCGGACGGGAGAATAAATATCGAAAAGCTATTTCGTTCCGTGTTATATAACGCTCGGTACGTGCCGCTGTCACGACGCTGTGAATAAATCTCCCTCGCCCCCCGGAACCGATGATAATATCGACTTTGAAAAATAGAACGCAGCGTGATAGCAGCATTCCGAGATTCGATTACATGTTTGTGATACAACTTTGGTGAGGCAGAAGTACTTCGGATATGGCTGAAATTTACAGTCTAATAAAAGAACGACGAACGGACGGGCGACAGACAATTCAAACAGAAGAATCGGCCAGGTATTTCCGCGTGATAAATCAGGGGCCAATGAAATTTCAGTATCTCCTTTCAGTTTGCGGTCAAAAGTTCAATCGCGCGATACGCCGTTTCATCGATGTCTTTGCCAGATGGATTAACCGTGACGCTCGAGACGGGATATTTTCCTTGCTAAAAAAGAACCGGTGTTAATCGACTTGAGTAGAAACGTGTTTCGTCGGAGTCGATACGGTCGAATACGATTATTCGCGGAAATGAACGAACGGAACGGTCGAGAAGCATAGAAATTGAGGGATTCGTTCTAGAATATACTCGAAAATATCATGCCGTCGGGATTACGATTCTCTGTCGAGTCGTAAGATTGAGATTTTAATTGACACCATTGCGCATTAAATTTCCCGTTGGGAATCATACGAGAGAAAGAGGACGGAATATATTTACTAATCGACGATTGGCTCCTTCCTGCGATTAACGATCGCGATGGACGTTAAATCGTCTCGTCGTTCGGAGAGAGACTCGATATCTCCGTTACGTCCCCAGTGATACACGAGCCTGGGGCGGATAGTTAATTGTCAAGAATTCTCTCTTCGCGATGTTATGGCATTCCGATAGCTTTCACGGATCGAACAAGCGCAATACTAAAACGAAAGAAGACTCGGACGCGTTATCGATCTTCGTTTCGAAGGGTACAAGCGTGAAGAAGAATCTGTCGACGCAGCCGAACGAAGTGCAACGTCGTACCTGATAACGTACATTAATAACGTATCCGGTGTTTTACAAATGCAAGAATATTTCCACGTCTCCTTGCGTATTCGCGTGAGCTTGTAAATACGTATACTTGTCACGTATTTAACACGCAACTACTAAATATCCGGTACTGAATACGACGTGACAGTGGTTTTGGATCGATGGTACATAATGGGTGTTGCAGACTTTACGTTTGCCACGTAATCAAATGATCTGGATAATTAATGGTGCGAATTTCTTGCATACGATTTGAATCGTATAGATGAAAGAAATGTAATTTTTTGAAAGGTTCGGAGTCAGTTCCGAGTGGGCAATCTTTCAAGTGAAACTCGGTTCCATCCACGCAATCAACTGTCAACAATGAACGACAAAGCAGACTTTCTCTTTCTCTCTCGATATCGATATCGATATCGATCCATAGAATCGAGCGATGGAATCAGGCATCGAAAGGGCATCTATGAAAAGGAAATCGAAGGAGGGAACACTGGATTCACAACGGTGGATCCACAACGGTGGATTCACACGATTTTCTAGCCACTTGGTACCTGGTGCGACAATACAAGAGTAGCGGCGGCGATGGTGGTGGTGGTGGCCCAGTGATATACAACGCTATCACCCTCGTATTTACTGCAGTGTCAAACCAGGGCGACAACTTGGTTACAAATTAGTGCTTTGCATCGCGCCTGGCCACGTCCCGCTCTTACGCTCTACTCTTGGTATGTGTATATATATATATATATATATATATATATATATATATATATATATATATATATATATATATATATATATATATATATATATATATATATATATATATATATATATATTTTTTTTTATATATATATATATATCTNTACATCTACATCGGTGGCCCTTCCAGCAGACTGTACGAGTCTCGTATGTTTGTGGCAGCTGCGCCGCAAAACCTTGCCAATATTGGTTCTCAATTTAATGATCAGCCGATTGCGTGTACCCTTCCCTCCAGCTTCGATCCGCAGCTCCGTAAAGTCACCTGGTTTCGTAATCGAAACAAGGTTTCGATCGACGAGCGTGTGCGTGCAAGGGGATTTCCGAGGAATTCGTTCCACCGATAAGATCTAACTGTGCTTCTTGGAAAATATTATTGCTTCAACCAGAGGCAGGTTTTGTGTGAAAATTTGAAGTATTACGTTCAAATTTTTTAATTTTTCAAAGGAAATTTGGGGATGAAATTTTTCGTTCATCATCAAATTACAATTACGAGAAGTTTAGAAATTTCAATTACAAATTAGATATTCAGGATTCATTTTCTCACTTACTAAGTAAGTTAATCTTGTTACAATCGTGCACTTGTCAAAGTTCATTTACAATATTAAAAAAAAAAAGACATATGTAAATCTTCATATAGATCCTCCATATAGATACCCATAAAGGAATTTACGAATATCCTCGGCAAAGGCATTCGCGTCCTCTCAGGTGTTTCTAATCGTTCGGCGTATTCGTCTGCGGAATTCGAATTCCAAGATCGAAATCTAGATCGTGAAATCGATGGAGTCGATAGGGAGAACTGAGAACCGCTTGCCAATGGAGGAGGCTATATATCAGCCGCGGGTCAACAATGTGTAAGCGGTATCGTCCCCGAACCCCCAGGTCGAGCGACCCAAGTTCGCTCTCGGTGACACTTCTGGAGTTTCTGCTCTTTGGATGTGACGCACACCATAGATGTATAGGTTATGTCTGTGGTTACACGCATGCATACCGAGCGTATAAAAAGTTACACGTCGCTACTATCGACGAATCGATTATGTACTTTTGATCTGGAGCAGAGAGAGAGAGAGAGAGAAAAGAAATAAATGTTCGATGGAAAAAAATTCAACGTTGAACGTTTGTTGATCGCGGTTAATTAATCGTCTTCTCGAATGCGAAACTCACGGGAGCGAGACAGGCAGGTTGTTCCACATTCACCTTCACGAGAAGCCGAAACTTTCCAATTATTCAATTATCAGATATTCTTATTCTAATTCCGCTCGATCCTTCTGTTCAGTCTGATATTGATCTTTACGTTCAGAAGACAGCTCTTCAAAGCGCCTATATACCGTAACTTGTTGCATGCACTCCATTCGATGCAAGTTTTCACAAACGGCATGGAAATAACGGAACCTCTGCATACTCGAGACCTCGCGATTAACGAGCCCCCTTTTCCAAACATACGGGAAAATATCGAAAATAGAAGAGAAATCACGGTGCTAAACATCTCGTCCGTACGCAGAGCGTGTATAGCACGGTGAACCAATTAATGTTTCGAATAATTATAAACACGCGCGAAAGCGGGCATTCAGCCCCGCGAACTCAATAAATGGCATCGATATAAAAATACCAGTGGGCCCGCGTTAATGAGCAAAAAAAGTATCGTCGTCGGCCCCCGCCGGGTGCGACGGCAAGGGTGGCGGCGGCGGTGGCCAGAAGCTTTTCACTCGTGGAAAAGTGGAAAATTGCAGGAGCGGTATCGAACGCGGTCCATCGTGCCGTGAATCGACAAATTACTTTTCATTGCCGCGATGTAATCACGGATTCAGGTGTCGCCCTCATTACTAGCGAGCTTCGGTAGGGAGGGTGCCGGAAGGGTGGGTAACAGGAAAGGGGCGGTTGCCTTCGAGGGTGAACGGTGGAAGCAACAAATTGAGGTTTTGAAAAAAAGCACTCGCCTCCGCGTCGCTTTACCACAGGGAAACCCATTGATTTCCCCCATTCAGCTCGGGTGCGATAATTAAATGCATTTTATACAGTTCTTCGTGCGGTCGGTATATAACGGCGAGTAATTAATAGACATTTAAAATTTTTAATAACGCTGCTTTTATGCGTGCCGTACTGAGCGTCCCCCGGAGTAATTATAGCCAGTGAATGGATCTGTTGCATTTGACTTTTAATGCCCGCCGGATCAAGCGGTTACACCACACCTCCTCGCCGACACTTATCAACTCGTGCTAATGACGAGAGAAAATTTTCGTAACATAGGTTTTTCACAGACCTGTAACCATTTCTTTTTTCTTTTCTTCCTTTCCTCTTTTTTTTTCTTCTTTTTTTCTGTTTCGAGGCGAACCTCCGAAGAAAAACACACATCCGGTCGAGAAAAGCCAATGCGTACAGCCCCCTAAGCGTCAACGTACCTAACGAGCGGTACCAACTCTTTTTTTCCCATCATTTCCTCCTTTTCTTTTCTTGTTTATTTCCATGCTAGTTTCTTCTTCTTCTTTTTTTTTTTTTTTTTTTAATAAACNAGAAACGCGTCGCCTACTTCTGGTTGATTTTTCCACCATCGTAATCGCGGTCGCTTCGTTACGTCGTAAGATTCGGGATTCCCGTTTTCACGCGGACCGGCGAAGCGCGAAGTAACGATAAGGATTAATTGGAGGCAAGTTGACGACTCCGCGCTGACAATATTTCACATCTTCAAAGGTGAAAACAGACGCCACTTGCCGGAGAGTTTACATAAAGTCTTCATTCGGCCAGCGCGATAAATCAGAGCTTCTTTCTCGTCCCGGAAAAGAGAAGAGAGGAGAGAGAGAGAGAGAGAGAGAGAAAAGGCTGTTGACTCCGCGTCATTAAAATTAATGATCGCGTGATCGCTAAACGCGTTTGCGCTCCATCTTTCACATTCTCAAATCTGGTCAAACCGTGCGGCGATAAATCACGAGACACCTGTTTCATAGGAACCAGTAACTTAACGCAGAACTTACATTCAATTAAGATCTTCGGCAAACGAACGTTGAATGGTGAGCGAGTCTACTCTCGAACGGAGAATCAGAACCCACGTGCCAAATCGATTTCAAAAGTTTCATAAAATCGAACGTTCGAGAGAAACGTTTTAAGGCCAGCTTCAATCGAAATTCCCGGAGATCGCGTGCAATTTCGTATTTGAAGAAATCGAACCAGCTCGTAAAGTGCCATAATTTTGTACCTGGCGGACGGGTTAACACGTCTATACCATGTCGGAAATCCTGCCGATCAAATTACTGGCGTCAAGGCTGCTTTCGTATCGCGAAAGTCTATAAATTTCGCCAATTTAATTGGCCACTGATTTATCATTATGTAGGCGAATGGAACTCGTTATAAATCCCCCTCCCGTGACAACTGGCTATGGGATAGTGATGTCCGATGCTAATGCGCGATTAATTCTTGTAACAGCGATTTCTCTGGGAAACACGATTCCAGAGAATTCGGCGAAATCTCCCTACCCTGCCTAGAAGAAACGAGCTTCTGGCAAATTTTGTTTAAAAAAAAAGGGGCAAGGAAGAAACGCAGATGAAGAGAAATAAATATACACACGCGTATTGTATACATCGATACGTTCCGTTTCTTTTGAATTATTTAATGATAAAAGAGAGACACAGTTATTAAGCAAAATATTGAATTACGAGGAAGCAAGAGAGAGAGAGAGCAAGGTGGAAAAGATAGCGTGCGATATAAGAACGATATAGGGAGCTGGAATGATATCGAGTGGATCCTCTGTCTTGATATAGACCACCGTGAGCGAGCTGGGCCCAACCAGTAGGCCTTAAATCGTCCTCGCACCAGGAGGGCAACCAGTGCCCCTCGGTACCACCTAAAATATCCTCGACCTAAGGTATACCGATCGAACGTGTCTACCGCACGACTGTTCTTCGTACCCTACAAAATCGACGTTCCCCGTCTTTAAATCATTCGACTCGCTAGGTGTGGTGCGAGACACGGTCGGTAGTAGGACTTCCGGGAACAGCTACGCGCTGCAACGACTTTACCATCGTCTCCTCAAGACGTCGTCGCTTGGAAAAAATCAATTCTCGATATTCCAAGTCGTATCTGCATCTCCCCTTTTCACTGCCTTCGCAAATTCGCGTTCAACTCGAATTCGACGCGAGCGAAATAAAGAGAAGTTAAATTCTACTTTCCGCCAAATCCGAAACAATGGAAATAGCTGCGTAGGATCATACTAGGATCACGCGCGGATTGTAGAAAGTTTCGAAGAAATCACGCGCGGTCGAACGTGCTTACGCGCGTATCGTCTGAATAAAATCAGGCTCGTCGAGGACATCGTTCAAGATTACGGCGGACTCGTGGAACTGTCGTGACTGAAATAAAATTCGTCGAGACGTCGCCTCGCGTCGAAAGACAAACGAAGCCCGTTTCGTGCGAGTGTCAACGAGGTCGATCTTCTTCGAAAGCAGCGTACTTGACCGATTCTGATTGGTCCTCTTGTTTCGATACAACGAGGAGCCCAGTTTGTCGTCAGGTTGATGTCGTGACTGGCGTTGCATGCTCCAGGTTTTGCCTACTTTTTTTTCTTCTCTCCTCCTTTTCGTTCGTTTTCCTCTACTCCTCCTCCCTTCTGGTTTCCGTCGAGTTCACGCAAGTGCCCGGACTGACAAATAAGCCCACCGTGGAGGCGCGGAACAGGCGAACGAACAAATAGCTTCGCGGCCGGGTGTCAGAATCAAGATTATGACAGCGCGTCGGGTATAAATTTGAAATTTAAGAGAATTCTACCTTTAGCGGGGCGCTAGACTGACCTTCCCCCTCCTCTCGGCCAAACGCCGGATACCACGTAAATCACGTTGATATGCGGGTTCGCCCAAAATTCCCGGCTAATCTCGAAATCAAACAGCCAGGAAGGACATAAAAATGCTTTATCGCCGGAGGCCGGAATACACACCTAAGCCACCACCCTCTGACGGGGGCCCGGGCGCACGATCGCCTTGTTCGAGATGGGACACCAATGTAGCACCACACTATTTTCTTTACGAAAGATGGATGAGATTTCGTTCCACGCCGCGTTCAAGTTACTCTCGAGGATCCGATTCGGGGACGAGGAACGTTTCGTGCACTGTTTCTCTCGTCTCTGTTATCTCCTTTCGGTAAAGATAAACGTCTCTGCTCGTTGTTCACCCTCCTGATCGATGCAGGCAATCGTTTATCGAGAATCGATCGCTGGTCGCCGGCGAAACGTACGCACACATATCAAACGGAACTTGAAACGGAAACAACTACGAGGATAACGTCGATTGCGCACATCGTGATATCGCGTGAAATAATTTTCGTAAAAAAATCGAAATGAACGACTTTGTTTGAAGCTCGATGCCGACAATTATTCCAGAATTCAAAAAATCTCCGACTACGTTCTCTCTCGCGAGAAAGAAAAGAGAGAGAGAGAGAGAGAGAATTTCGTTGGAGGAAGAGGGATCTGAGGAGAGTAACGATATATTCGGTGCACAGTCATTGCGCTGGAGCGGAGTTTTACGTCGGTTTCGTGGCCCGATACGATCTCGGTATCACCGTTCCGACGATTACGCGAATATCAATGACTTCTGGGAACAAGCGGATGGATTCAGAGGGAAGTATGCAAACAAGAAGAAATAATTGCAATCGGATATTCGGAGGGACCCCGAAGGTGTATCGTATCGGCGGACGGTGGTTATTGACGACCGACCAAAGCAGTGGCGATGCATTGGCGGACGAGCATAAATTTCGCCCCCCGAAACTGACCGTTGCGTTTTTCGATGCGTCTTAAATTGCCTGGCAACCGTATTCTCGCGGCCGAGCCAACCCCGAGCGAATGCATGAAATGCGAGGCGATGCGGACATTAATCAATGTATTTATAGATAAAGTCCTTTCGAATGTAAACTGAAACATTTCGAGGCTACACAGGATATACCTGTGTACACGCTGATTTTATGCCTACCAGTCTCCCCACTGTTCACGACCCAAACCTAACCAAACGATCTTTCCCACTTTTCAGGGACTTTTGCGTCTTTGCTGACGCGAGTCAAGTTCTACTTTAACTAAATTTCATTAAATTTTGCGTAAAGTCATACTAACAGCCTAATCAAAATGACGGCAAAACGTAGTAATTAGAAGGTTTAACCCTAAGTGAAGAGTTCTTAAACAATAAACACTCGGTCTTGTGGAAAGTTTACCAGACCTTAGGTCCTTAGGCAAGGAAGAATTCGCAGAAAGGAAAGAAATAGAGGCGACAGATTCAGCGTTCAAGGCGAGCAGATCAGGCGGTGGCGGTTCGATTCACGCGGTGAACCCTTCGAAACCCATCGGCATATCGCCATGGGTCTCGCTCTCGGTTGGCCCCGGCTCTTGTGGGGGCCCCCGCACGGGCCCATAAATATCGAATTTTTATTTTGAATGGGAAAACGAACGATCGGTCGATGCCGCGCGTCCCTGGCCCACACTAAATCAGCGTTACTTTATTAAGTATTACCTTTAGTTAACAGATACTTAATCAAAAGGTGCACGCCGTACGCCACTAATTTGACTTTGGCCCCCATAAATATTCGAGGACCGGCAAGCGTCGGCCTTGTGTGTGCCGGGCGTCGAGCGCGGCGTATCGGCTCCGAAACCGGCGCGCGGCGCGCTGCCCTCCAAATACCAGACATGATCACCCGGACGTGAACACACCGACACAGAACGACGGATGAATGGGCGACCAATGGCTTCGTACCGATAAAATACTCCTGTAATTAAATGCGAGGCGGCGGCATTTGTTTCGCTCTCTATGCGCGTTCCTACGCTCGCGCTCCTATCGATCACCAGTTTTCGAAAATTTTCAACGGCGTGCAGGAGACGAGCGCGCGCGCACCCGACCAGCCAACGCGTCGCCCGCCATTTCCCCATGGACGCACCGGGCACCTGACTCTTCCCTGAAGATAAATGCCGCTTCAAATTCTGCAGATAAAAAAGGGTTCGCCTATCGTCGTCTACACGTTTACCCCCTCGATATTCAACGATGTATCGCTCCTGTTCTCGTCTCGAATAACGAGATCGAAGCGCCGTTATCTCGATCCAATTAGTCCACGGTTACAGGCCGATCGGATTAGCCAACTGTATCGGATAAGCGAGTGATTGAAATTATTTTTTTTCAACCAGGATTTTTCCGACGAAAAATTCGACTTCGGATAATTGTCGGGAATTATTAGCCAGGCAATGATATTTCGGCGATTATCGCGTGTTTGAATCTTTGGACGGGCCAAGTAGAGGGAAGAGAGCTGGAACAAGCGGCACGGAGAAAGGTTATGGCAGCGAGGGCTGCTGAAGCACAAATCAATTAGTGGGGGGCCTCGGGCTCTTCGGGCACCAGAACTACCCTTTCTCGGCCATGCAACCCCGGATCTCCTTCTTCTCTCGACGTAACGAGTTACCATGGCCTTTCTATCCGTTCCTCCTCCTTTCTCTCTCCGTCTCTCTTTCTCTCTCTCACGCGCTCTCTTTGCCGCACTCAAGGTAGCCACAGCGAATACAGATTGCGTTTCAATCTATACGCTAACGAGTGTTTAGTGTTTACCGAACCGCGAGCCGACCGCCTTTGCTTTGGCCACAATTTCCCGTGGCCCCTGTCTACAATAAACGGGGAGGATATTATGACCGTCTCCAGCGCGATTCTATCTTAAAACACGCTTGATTTTCCATTTGCCGCTGTCAAGTATCAGTCATTGGCCGAACCGACTCCAGCCCTTCCGGAAGCATAGAAAATGAAGCTCCAAGTCGCGAAAACGCGAGAAAGAGGAGAACTTTAGATCTCGACAAACGCAAGGACGAGGATTTTTCACGCGCACACAAAGGGGGATACATCGATCCGGCGTGAAGTCCCTTTCACGCAGGTGTGTCCGGGGCCGAATAACCGTGTGGCCGGGCGTCGCGTTCGAGAAGCTCCGTAATTATATTCGCCGTTAATTACACGGACGAACGATGCCTTCGAGTGCGTTGTGCTCTAGGTGAAAAGCACACGGGGGAACCCTTTGTCGCGGCCCGGAGCTGTCCACTTTGCTTTCGTCCGGCATTTTTCTGACTTTACGTAATATCCTGAGCGGCCCGGCCTAATGCAAACAAGCTGCCGTGAACCGTGCGCGTCTCCTTTGCGATGACACGCTCTCGTTTGCCTACGTGTGTGTACGTACGCGCCTCGCCTGACAATGTCGGTGACACTGGCGTCCACACACACACACACACACACACACACAAATCTGTCTGCGCGCGCGGCAACTTTGAACGAGAATAAGAAAAGCAACGGTATTACGTTATCTGCGGCTCATGGATAATTTCGACGTAATTTTCTTGATGTGTCGCAGCGAGGCTCGCGTTCCCTTTGTCACGCTTGAATTAAAACACTTTCTCGAAATTAATCTTTCATGTTCTTCAATTTTTCTTTTTTTTTTTTTTTTAAAATTNCTGCGCACCGTGCATAATTTCAAAGTAATTTCCTTGATGTGTATGTGTGTGTGTGTGCGTGTGAGAGAGAGAGAGAGACAGTTCTTGTTACGTTTGTAACGGTTGAAATAAAACGATCTCTTCGTCTAAGAGACCTTTCAGCTTCTTATTGACTTGTGCTGCAAACGTACATGGATGTAAATATAGGAGCGCATCGTTTAATTGCAGTACACGTCAACAGCAAGAAGGATAATGATTCTCTCGCATAATTGAAAGATCTCTTGAACACTGGAAACAGTGTAACGAAATATGTTTGAACACGAGTCTATTATAACTTTGTGCCGTAGTAGCTACTGTAACTTGCCAGGATTTTGCTTAATTCATACGTAGTCAATGCCTACGACAATAATTCCCTCCCATTAGCATTCGTCGTACGATGGAAATCGCATATCGCTGTAACTGTAACAATCGTGAACTGGAATCGTAGAATCAATCGCTGAGAAAATTCTTTGTGAAAATCTTTCGTGTAAAATTTGAAAAGTTGAACAAATTCGGAGAAGAAAGGAGAAGAAATTCTAACGCGATCGAAGATCGTAAATCGTAAATCGCAAGCAGGAACGGGAAGGTAGAGTCGCATCGAGCGTGGAATGTTTACAACTTACCTGGCTGCAATATTGTAGCATATAGTATAAGCTTGTGCGAGATATTTAGTCGCATATCGTGGCGCCACGCCACCCAGGGGACCCTCTCATTATTTGCTGCCTGGATGAGCCTTTATTAGCAGTTATCCTGTTCGGTCTCGAATCTATACGTTCGCATATCCATAAATTTGCGTTTACGGTGACCGTATCTTATGCAAATGAGACGATTTAATCCGTCGGATATTTCAGGGCATTTTTAATAATCCTCTTCTCTTCCCCCTTCACGTTTGAGAGGTTCGCTGATCGCTTCGTCGTTCCTCCAACACGATCAATTAGTGACGATTCATCGTCCTGGCTCTTCAATCTCGTCAGATTTTCGGGCTCCTCGAGAATGCCAGAAGCAGTCGTTTACGGCTTTCTCTCCCTCTCTCCCTCTCTCTCTTAGAGGAAATGGAACCCTCCGACGATTATTTCGATATTTGGTTCATTTCCATGTACGTATTTACATTTGAAAAATCATTTCTTACCAGTTTAATACAACAATCGATCTGTTTTTAGACAGTTTTTAGACAGAAAACGTTAAATTTATTTTAAAAGATTTTACTGAAATTGAATTACATACACGTTCGCATGCAATTCAATGTGAATTCAAGTGAAGTTTATTTCGAGTCACTAGTAGAAATAACACACAGTTACAAAGTTATCAATATCTGCAATTTTAAAAGATTTTACTGAAATTGAATTACATACACGTTCGCATGCAATTCAATGTGAATTCAAGTGAAGTTTATTTCGAGTCACTAGTAGAAATAACACACAGTTACAAAGTTATCAATATCTGCACTCGAAGCGGTGAGTTTCACTTATCGAGTGATGAAACAGCAAATGGAAGGACTTCATTAGAAGTTCCGGACGTGAAATTTCGATAGTCAGGAGACCTGAGATTACACTCCTTATAGCGTTTCTTCCAACTCGAAGCGGTGAGTTTCACTTATCGAGTGATGAAACAGCAAATGGAAGGACTTCATTAGAAGTTCCGGACGTGAAATTTCGATAGTCAGGAGACCTGAGATTACACTCCTTATAGCGTTTCTTCCATTCGATTGGATCGATTCGCGCGCAAATGAGAGAACCCTCTCGGGGGAAATAATCGAAAGATTACGCGATTTGCTTCTGTAAATCGGCCCCTTCTGAAAATCATCGTGTATAGTGAATCAAGCCGCGTAAAGCAGCAATTTCGCCCGATGTTTCGAGCCGGCAAAGTGCGATAATAAGCCCGCGGGCAATCGGTGAGAATCTGCAATTCGCTTCGCTCAAATTGAATACTCCGTAGGCAGAAACCTGGACTCTCTCGTCGAGGGGGTTAACCTAAGATCAGCGATCCGTGATACAGTTGGGCTTTGTAGCCGACTGTGCAAACGCTCGTT